>LPNX011061333.1:316528-371952 GCA_001517045.1 Pseudotsuga menziesii | reverse complement strand
AAGATGAACATGATGATGATGATGATGATGATGATGATGAAGATGAACATGATGAAGATGATAATGATGATCATGGCGATGTTGATGATGATGATGATGATGATGATGTTGATGATGAGGAAGGTGATGATGATGAGGATGATGATTATGATGATGATGATGACGATGGTGATGACGATGATGTTCATGATGATGATGACAACGATGGTGATGATGATGTTCATGATGTTGATGGTGATGATGATGATCATGATGATGATGATGATGATGATGATGATGATGATGAAGGTGATGATGAGGATGAGGATGAGGATGATGATGATGATGATGATGATGGCGATGGTGATGATCATGATCATGTTGATGATGATGATGATGATGATGATGATGATGATGATGAGGAAGGTGATGATGATGATGAGGATGATGAAGATGATGATGATGATGACGACGACGATTATGATGATGATGTTCATGATGTTGATGGTGATGATGATGATCATGTTGATGATGATGATGATGATGATAATGATGAAGTTGATGATGATGACGATGGTGATGATGATGAAGATGAAGATGAAGATGATGATGATGATGATGATGATGATGATGATGAAGATGGTGAAGAAGATGATGATGAACATGGTGATGTTGATGATGATGATTGATGATCAATGATCATGGTGATGATGATGATGATGATGACGAAGATGAAGATGAATATGATGAAGATGATGATGATGATGATGATGATGATGATGATGTTTATGATGTTGATGTTGAGGATGCTGATGATGAAGATGATGATGATGATGATGATGATGATGATCATGTTGATGATGATGATGATGATGATGATGATGAGGAAGGTGATGATGAGGATGATGAGGATGATGTTGATGATGATGACGATGATGATGATGGTGATGATGATGTTCATGATGTTGATGGTGATGATGCCGATCATGTTGATGATGAGGATGATGATGATGATGATGAAGGTTATGATGATGATGATGAAGATGATGATGATGAAAATGAAGATGAAGATGATGAAGATGAAGATGATGATGATGAAGATGAATGCTATTTTTTATTTTACAAAATGTGCACGCGATTTATTTGCACATAACGCGTACACGTTTTGGTTCTATACAACGCACACGCATTTTGTTTAGCTAAATCGTGCTCGCGTATTCTTTAAATTCAAAAATTTATTCCCTCCAAATGATAAGGCCGAGCCTCCACCCATGCTTTCGTGGAATTCCTATGCCTATGTGTCTGCTTTGTACTTTGCTTCGGATTCAACATGCCTATGCCTTGGAGTATGATAAACCATGGCTAATTCAACATTATATCCAAATTTTCAATATGCTCGTGTTTAGCAGTTCGTCTGATTATGCTGCACACCTCCATTTTTTATGAGATTTTAGAAACAGATATGGTTTTTTTTGCAGATTCTAAATATGTAAATTTTAACAAGAATACATAATTTTTTCTATTTTTTTCTTATTCATCTTCTGTCATCACTCCTCAACTCAAAAAACACACTGGTAGTGTTTCGTCCATATCTCTTTCGTTTCTCAACCATTTAAAAAAAATTGTATGGTGCACTAAAGAACAACAATCTCTACATGCTATAAAAAAACCATTTCCAAATAATTGCATTAAGACATTCAAACGCTGCACCCACAAATGACGTACCATTTTCGAGGTTTGATCTCTTAGATAATTAAAAAAAAAAAATATTATTTTTATTATTGGAAAAATAGTCGTGCACTAGTCCTATATGTTCTCTATATGTATACCAGTTTTCGTAAGTTTATTCCATCATTTAGACACTCAGACGCTGCACCCACAAAAACATGTACCTTATAATTTGTCACAAAAATAAAAAGTGCCCATTAAAATTTATCTAACTTTAGATAGTTAACAACATTTTCAATAGAAAAAAAAATATTTGGAAAGGTCATTCAATTTCCTACATTTCTTGTTTTTTACTGATCACAAGATTCATTGTGTAAGTGTCTCAAAATATCCATGCAAGTTGATGGATGTCTGTTTTTTCAGTTTTGTATTGCATCTAATGCGCCAAAAGAGGCCCACAACTTCTTGCGCGCGCGCGCGCGCACACACACACACACATATATATAAGTTCTTATTTGTGAATGAAATTTCAGGGTTAACTTATTTTTTGTATATTTCTCGAATTTATTGTTAAATAAATTTGTTTGCATGGAATTGCTTGACAATGTTTGACTCTAGTTGTTGAATGAATTTCCTGTAATAATTAGTATTTGAATATGTGTATTTGGGTGAGCATATATATTAACTTCCATTTTTATAATGTATAAAATCCATGGAATTTGGAATGTTAATCATTATTTGAGTTTTACGAGTGAAAGCATGAGTACAAAATGCTATCAAATGTGTAATTTGGTTGCCCCATCACCTCAACAATACTACTGGACGGTCGAGTATGCTAAAAACATCACAAACTTAAAATAGATTAGAATTCACATAATTTATTTTAATTGTAAAATCCATAACATAAAAAGAAAAAACTAAGTAATTTGATATTATCAAACATCATAAATTCTCCTTTCTTTTGCATTGAGCCAAATCTCATAAACTCATTACCATTGCACTTCATATATGTTTGGATTTTTTAATGAAACACATATTAATGCATCAAGTTTGTTTATTTACAATTTTTTTCTTCTAACATCTTTGATTACATTCTTCATTAAAAACTCTCATTCACATGAAACAATGAATGTTGGTATGACAAGTATTGCTTGCCATATTTTTAACATATATGGATACCTAAAATGCAAATATTTTACTTGATAAAATACATTCCAAGCATCTTTTATAGAGAATATTTATCTATTTAAATGAAGCACATCAATAAATTCATATAATTCTCTTTCACAAGATGCAATATCAAACACTGGTATCTTGTCACATTCATTTGAATATTTTATGTTGAAAATGAGAAAAAAATTCTTTGAAGCCAAATTTTCACATTAGTCTATATCATATAAATATTTGAAGGATAATGACAATAACTAAATATCCTTGCTAAAGTTAAAAATATGAAGATCTTGAAATATTGAATTGAAGCTATCAATTAATGCTTGAGCATAATTCCTTATAAGTTGTAAGCAACTTTCTAGGTATCCTTGAATGCAAGTTACTATTGTTTGTGACATTTGTTAATCTTGGATTGAAATATACAATATATCATGTCTATGATTAATTCTCTCCCTGGCAATTTTTTCAAGGAGTCCATCTCTAGAATCTTCTAAAAAATTAGAAAGATGAACTGCAACTTTAACAAAAAAATTTAATATGTATAAAAATATTTTAAGAGTATTTAATGTATGGTCAACAACTATTTCAATATATGCGACATCCCACAATTTCTTGTTACAATTTTTTATTTATCTTATCCAACTCCGCAAAAACATTAACACGCATATTCAAGCATAATTGAATAGAGAAAATCCTTGCATTTTGATACCATGAGTAATTTCTTGATTTTTTCTACAAACTTAAAATAAAAGGCATCATTGTAAAAATTATTTCAACTACATTACCTTTAGATAACTATCAAATCAAATCCCATGGATTTGAAGAACATGTAAGGATTCTAATGCCATTACCTCTAATAAAGATATAAGTTCATTATTTGTATTTGTTGAATTTTCAACCCATCAATATAAATTATTTGCTAATTTCTCAACACATAAGAATTATGGTATCTTCTTTAAAGCATCTAGTGTTGTAAGTGCCTTACAATGAGTAGTCCAATCAATACCAATAAGATTTGGTAGATTTTTATTCATTAATGAAACAGATACATTTTCATTTTGAACCATAGATGAAGCACAATTAGTAGAAATTGCTATTAATTTTTCATTATTCAATTATCTTATTTCCTTTAGACCAATGATTGTATTATATATAATCTTTCAATTTCCAACAATTCTAAAAAGTTCAATAAATTTTGAGATTGGAGCGCCTAATCCTTTTGAATTAGGAATGCAGAGACAAACCAAATGTCATTCTAAATCGCAATTTGTACTTTCATTTAACATTAAATATCAAAATGGAATCTCCAACATTTTTTAACTTATACAACTTTAAGGTAATTTGAGATACAATGTTCAAATTCAATTGAATCTTTTCGACTTAAGTACAAAGAATATTCCACTCAAGCATGCATATTAGGTGTTTCCAAATGCATATAAAGATGACAATGATATTTATATGTAGCTATTGCAATGTATTTTTGTACTATAAAATATGCTAACTTCATGGTTGTTAACACTCCTTCCTTATTTTCATTTATATTCTATAATTGCTATAGAATAAGCTTTATCAACCTTTCTTTTTCATACAAGTTCTTTTGAATGGATGTTTTATGATTGCAATATTTTAAATGAGTTATCACATCATCACATTGAATTGTATTACTCCCAATAATATTTTTTTTTTTAACACTGTAACAGGGGAAGATTAATTATAGACCGGTGAAGAAGCCACCGGGTGCTGTAATACATCGGATTGAACTTAGAAGTTCAAGAATAGATTGAGATCTAAAGAGGACCACAATGACCTGCTAAGCCCCAAGGCTCGAAAACTGAAGCTCATAACAGCAAGAAGTTATTTGGATGCTATAATACATCTTAAAACTGGGCTAAAGCTCATGAACAGCTTGAAAATCTCATGAGGACCCTTGAAACCTGCTAAGCCTCAAGGCTCAAAAAACTGAAGCTAACAAAACAGCACATAATTAAACGAGAGAGAATAGCAGAGAAGAACTAATTGGAGTTAAATTTCTCCATGATCTTATTTACTGCAGTCTCCAACGCCGTAATTCGGTTCCCAAAGTTGCCTGAGACATTGGCATCGTCCTTAAATTGAGAGAAGACCGCATCTCGATAGTATTTCATCTCTCCTTTGGAGTCCTTAAGAGCAGACTTGAGAGAACGAAGCTTAGTGGAGAAGTTTTTCCAGTGCTTCAGATCTTCTTCAGCGTTGGAGTTGATCGTTTTCCCTTATTCATCAGACTTTAGTTTAAGTGCATCCAGGGATTGTTGGATGTCTGCAAGCTTTTCTTCCACTGTCTGCGGGTTGGAGGACGACCCAACAGAAGCCATTAGATCCGGGGCGAGTTGGGCAGACGCGGCGAGCTGAGGCGTAAGGGACCAGAGGGAGCGGTCTCCAGGATCTGCAAAACTCAGAGCACTTAAAGAAAAGGCTTGAATCTGCTCGGAAAAGGGATTGAGGGGCCCGATATAAGGAGGAGCGTGATCACGAGAATGGGATGGAGGAGATTTGATGTACATCACAATCTCCAAAACACTCATGGCTGTACCAAAGACGTGACTTAAAGGTTCAGGAAAATCGAATATGCATCCCACGCCGATTCTGAAGAGAACAAGTGACCCACGCCTGTCCTGAAGAATCACTGACAGAGTTGAATTAGGGAATATTGCAGAGGGAGTCTCTGCCATTTACAATCAGAACATTTCTGTCCAGCGCTGCTACCTTGTTGGCTTCCATGTCCGCCTGATCATTGAGTCCATGTAGGATGTGGAAGAACCTAATTTCTTTGAACTTTGAGGCTAACAGGAGGATTTTTTTAAAGATAGAGATTAGGAAAATATTGGAAGGCAAATTTTTGGATCTCAGGGCTTGGATGGTAAGTTTTGAATCTCCAAACACCACCAGAGATTCTAAGCTTCTCTCATGGGCTTGCTTGAGGCCTTGCCAAAGTGCCAGCGCCTCTGCCTTGTTGTTGGTCATTGAACCTAGCCCCCAAGCATAGTTGGCTAAGACAATGTTCTCGTTCGAAAGGAGGACCCCTCCTCCTCCTGTTAGCCCTGGATTGCCTTTTGAGGCTCTGTAAAAAAAAAAGGTGCTTTCTTTTAAACTAGATCTCCACATTAGGAAATCGTTTTCTTCGAGGCGGATTTCCCAATTAGCAAGTTTTGAGATGGGAGCATTGGGAATAGGCTCAGGGTGCCGGAGCTGTTCCTGCCATCTTCTCTCTTGGGGATCCAAGTATCTGGAGTTCTTAAGCTTGCTCTTGGCAGTCGAAAGCTCCCCCAGGAGGGATTTGCACTGGATTGCAATCTTGATGCTTGACTTTTCCTCATCCCTGAAGATTCAGCTATTACGCTCTAGCCAGATCTTCCAACAAATGGCTTTGGGGGCCCAAATCCAGATTGATTTAAGAAGGTTTTTTTTGTGGAGATCAAAGGGAGAGCTGGTGGCCCAGGCTGCAAACAGGTCAGGGATGTTTTGGGGGATAGTGAGGCCCTCAAGGTTTAGGAGGAGGACCTCCGACCAGATTGCTTGGGAGAAGGGACAAGTTATCAGGAGATGATTCATTGTCTCTTCCTCAGAACATCAAAGGGGATATCTTGACGGGCCCTCCATGCCTCTATTTTTTAAGTTGTCCCCAGTCAGGATACTTTTATGAGCAACTATCCAACAGAAGAAGTCGATCTTGGGCACGAAATGGTAGTTCCATATGAAGTTCCGGCTTGCTGGATTGGGGGCAACGTGGGGCGAGGAGAGGAAGGCTCTGTATCCTTCGGCTGCTGTGTACCTTCCAGTGTGCTGGCCCCACCCTCTTTTGTCATGGCTATTCTTTGCTGTAGGCGTTTTCCTTTGAAGATGCTGAATTAAGCAGTCCTTTTCATCTTTTAGCCAGTGGGGGAGATTGTCAAATTGCCAGTCCTTCCAAATGCAGTCTCCATCTTCCTCCCAGCTTGAGATATCCCAAAGAGTAATTATGTTGTTGTTTTGAGCCCAGTCCATAATGTTCCTTATCCCAGGATTTTGTCCTAGAGGTTGTTCTCCCATGATGGAGTCCTCCCATAGCTTTATTTTCTTTCCATTTCCAGGGATCCAATGGAGATTTGATTGGAAAAGAGGAAGGACTGTCATAGATGGGAGAGCCTTTCTTACGAGGGCTTGGATTATCTAGACAACGAATCCTTTCACCAGTGAAGTATTTCCTTCTGAGAACTTTGTTGCTCCAGCTGTCTTTTCCAGCAAACAGATTCCACAAAGTTTTGGCCCCCATGGCCAAGTTTTGTCTTGTCAAATCCCTTACTTGAAGGCCTCCTTCCTTATAAGGCAGTTGGATTTTATTCCAGCTGACCAGGTGGATTCGATGGAGGTTCCCTTTTCCTCCTTCCCACAGGAATTTCCTTATCAGCGTCTCCATTTTTTTCAAGATGGAGATCGGAGCTAGCAGAATGGAGTTTTGATAAATTGGGATACTCATGAGCACATATTTGAGCAGCACTGTTTTGCTTGCTGGATTTAACCAATTGGAGCCCCAGTTTTGGATTCGATTCTTGAATTTGTCAATGATAGGAGTCCACTGAGTTGCTCTCGAGCCTTTCTTAAAGATTGGAGTGCCTAAATAGGTGAAGGAGTCCCATTCGTGGACTGCTTCCATTCCAAGTGTTCTGGCTATCTCCCCTAGCTCCTCAACTGAGCAATTCCAACCATAAATCTTGCTCTTCTGGAAGTTGATTTTGCTTCCTGAGATTAGTTTGTAAACTTCAAGCTCTTTCTTAAATTGGTTTGCCAAGTAGATTCTAGCTCCGCCTAGAAGGATCGTGTCATCCACGAACTGAGCGTGATTGATGTTCTTTACCTTTGGGGCCAGTCGTAGTCCAGAGAGGAGATTCTTCTGCTTGCTAGATATTAACTGAAAGCTTAGGACAAAAGCTTGTATTGCATAAAGGAGGGGCGAGAGGGGACAAACTTGCCAGAGCCCTCTGGACGCTTGGAAAAAGTCAGTGGATCTGCCGTTTACTAGAGGGGCTATCCACGAGGAACTGATACAGCCTTGCACCCAATTGATAAAATGCGCAAAGAAACCAAGTTTATTTATGACTAAGAAGAGGAAGTCATGTCTGACCCTGTTGAAGGCGTTGGCTAGATCCAGCTTTATCACCATTCCTTCTTCTTTATTCTGGGAGCTAGAGTGAATAGCCTCTTGAACAAGGAGGATATTGTCTTGAATCTTTCGCCCTTTAATGAATCCCCCTTAGTTCTCCGGGATGACTCTTGGGAGGATATTTTTAAGCCTATTGGCAATAATTTTGGTTATAATCTTGTAGCTTAGGTTGCAAAGGGAGATTGGCCAGAATCTGGAGAAGGAAGTGGCTCCTTTTTCTTTCGGGATTAAAGTGAGAAATGTTGAATTTGTGCTTCCCCCAATCTTGCAGGTGATTTGAGAGTTCCTTACCATCCTTAGCAGGTCCAATTTAATAATATCCCAACAGCTAATGTAGAAATTGGCAGTAAAGCCATCAGGGCTTAGGGCGCTGTCAGGTTTCATTTTGAATAGGGCTCATTTTAGTTCTTTTAAGGAGATGGGGGCAGAAAGGAGGAGGTTATCAACCTCTTGGATCAGGGGAGGAATGAGGTCGAAAGGGTGGTCCATAGGGTTTAAAGGGGCGTCCTCAGGAGCAGAAAAGAGATCTTTGAAGGTGAGGAAGGCTGCTTTCTTTATTTCTTCAGGGTCTTTTAGCAGGGATCCTTGGAAGTTGATTTCATTTACAGCTTTGAATCTTTTACGGGCTTCAGCTTGCTTGTGGAAATAGTTTGTATTTTTATCCCCGCTCTCTAGCCACAAGCTTCTAGACTTTTGACGCCAGTATTCTTCTTCGACCCTACAGGCTTTGAAATAGGACTTTTGAAGCTCTGATTCTTTGGAGAGAATGCTATTGGTTATGGGGAGAGTGTCCATCGTATGCTGGTGCCTTTCGAGGGATTTTTGGGCTGCGATTCTGGTAGAGGTAGGAGAGGTTAAGTCTTTGCCCATTTCTTTAGATCTGATTTGAGCCTCTTTAGTTTTTTCTCCCAGGAGAAGGAAGGGGACCCAGGTAACGGGGTGGACCAGGAATCCGAGATTACTTGCTGGAAGTTATCTTGAAGCAACCAGAGTGGGCTGAAGCGGAAAGGGATGGGGCCAAGGGTGGAATCAGAGGAAAGATCTAGCAATATTGGTCTGTGATCTGAGGTGCAGTTGGGAAGGATTTTAGAGGTGGCCAGTAAACCAGAGGTAAGGAAGTCAGAGTGGATGAGGAATCTGTCGAGGCGAGCTGCTATGTGTCCAGGACCCAGTCTTTTGTTGGACCAGGTAAACTTTCCTGAAGGTGGCTTAATATCCATCAGGTCCCAATGGAGGATGATGTCCTCTACCCATTCTCTAGTTTGATCCCTTACTATGGAGCCTCCTTTCTTCTCTTCAATGGCCAGTGTGACGTTGAGATCTACGGCAATAATGATGTTTCTTGGACTGTTCTAGCTTAGAAAAAAATCAATGGAGTCCCAGCAGCTGCGTTTTCCAGAAAAAAGGTTAGGAACATACATATTGAAGAGACTTACTTGCTGATCGGAGTCCCGATGGAGAAGACTTGTGAAGATCCAATGATCGCTGCATTCTTCCTTGATCAACTCAAATTTGGTGGAATCCCAGAACGTGGTTATTCCTCCTGAGGCCCCTTTTGAACTTATTGCTAACCTAGGGCCCTTTTTCTAGAAGGTGTGACCAACTTGGTAGAGGATTGAATCCTCCATTTTTGTCTCCTGAATTAACAGAATGTTCGGCTTGTTTATTCTGATGATGTCTTTCAGAGCTTCTTCTTTTGGTTTGGAGCCTAAACTTCTGCAGTTCCAGGAGATGTATCGCATTTAAGCTTTTTTGGGTGGGGAGGTCCCCTTGGCTGGTTGGCTTTGCTTGGATCTTGTACTAATCAAGTTTGGCAGAGTTTGTTGCTTTCCTTTCGCTACATCTCGAAAGGACTTCTCTTCTCTGTGCTTTTTTTTAATTTTCTTCCCCTGTTGGATCTTAGAGGCGTTGCATGTGAGCTGCTGGAATCCGAGGCTCCATCATCAGAGAAACCACCTTGGTCGGAGTCTAGATAAGATGGATCCTCCTCCTGGATGATAACCTTCGAGAGCTCTCCCATGGGGACGGGGGGAGGGGTATCATCAGATATTACGGGCATATCTGAGACTGGTTGCTGGGGGATTTCACCAGAGGCTGTGGGTTCTACCGAGATCGATCTAGCAGCATTTCTTTCTTCTTCGTTTGTTCCTTCAGTTGTCGTGGGTTGCTTTGAGTTAGGCGGCTGAGTGGGATTGGGTGGTGAGATCCTTCCTTCTGTGGTTGCCTCCTTACTGCTTGAGTCTTGCGGCCCGGTTCCTGGCCTTTTCTCTTGATCTTTCGAGGTTGCTTTCCCTTTTTTGGGTCTTTTCCAACCTTTTGTTTTGCCCCCTTGCTGATTTTTGGGACAGTTTCTTTGGAAGTGACCGTGCTCATGGAAGTGCCTGCATTTGAAGGGAAACTGCTCGTAGTCCAGCTGTTGAAAGTGATGCGAGTCACCTACAGAGATCTTGATTGCTTTTGGTAGTCCGGCTTCAAGATCCACCTCAACGCAGATCCTTGCACAGGAGTATTGTCCCTTGGGATCTGCCTTGTCAATGTAGCGGCCAAGCCCATTCCTTATTTTTTCCAGCGATTCAGAGTTCCAGCAATGCGCAGGTAGATTTGGGAGACGGACCCAAACAGGAACCTCCTTAGGGGAATCTAGATTCGGGTCGAAGTCCGGGGTCCATCGGTTGAGATACAGGCCCTGGGACCCCATGAAGTACGGTCCATTTCTGAATATGAGATCTCAATCATCCTTGGATATGAATTCGAAAATGTAGAATCCTCTGCCCACCGGATAGCAGGTCACGCTGTGCTTCAGTTGGGGCCTCCCGTTTCTTTGAATCCAGTCGTTAGTGGTTCTGGTGGAGGGCCATAAGCCCATGAACTGCCCGACCAGTCCACGTTTTTCCAAAGCCAGAGCGATCTTGTTGGGTTTTTCTTCTGGCAAGACAATTTTAGGTATTGCATCCAGTTTCTTAATGAATTTCGATATTTGAGGGGCTACCAGTTTCTTCCCGGTAATCGATAACAGCCTCCTGAAGGCGACTTCATCAGAGATGGGTGGGGAGGGAGGGGATTTCCCTCCCCCAGGAGCAGCCATGGCGGCTGCTGGGCAGCGCAAAAGCCCTAGCTGAAGGCACTCGCGGTCTCAATCAACGACTCCTTCCTCAAAAACTCAATCGCTGCTCTTGAGTCCTCGATACATTTGTTATTATCCTATTACTCCCAATAATATTACCCCACGTACATTGAACCTTATATTTCCCATAGTTTTCACTTCATATGACTATTTTCATCTCCAACATTTATGGTATACACCCAATGGCGTTTTATTTTCCATTCTTTTCTACATTCATATTTTTTGTAGTTGAATTCTTCCTTTGTCATTGACTACTAAATTCATGTAGAGGGGACCCTTTGGACTCCATAAATATCATCATATTTATGTAATCCAAAATGCATAACTCTATATGTAATATGTGATTATTTTGATAAAGACAATCCTAATAAATGAATAGTCAGAGCAGGTGGTGGAAGTCGTCCTTTATCATTGACTACTAGATTCTTGTTGAGGGGGGCCTTTGGGCCTTATAAATGTCATCATATTTATGCAATCCAATATAGTCTAAAGATGATAAATATGTAACTATATATGCAATATGTGATTTGTTGGACAAATATAATCCATATGAATGAGTAGCTATAGAACCCACTCAAATAACTCTTGGATTATCTTTATCCAACTAATCACATAATTCGAAATAAACACAACCTGTTTATCTAGAAGAAGACAATAACAGGTAACATATAACGTATTAGTGGCACATAACTTGTGGCCTATCTGTGTTCACCATCCACAAGTTAAGGGCATACATACATATAACTTAAACTTAAATATGTATTATAATTTTGCACTCTTTGTATTGTATTAGAAAGATCTATTTTACAATTATATAATATGTGATTTGTTCGACAAAGATAATCCATATCTTCAATTTGGATTATCTTTATCCAACTAATCACATAATTCGAAATAAACACAACCTGTTTATCTAGAAGAAGACAATAATAGGTAACATATAACTTATTAGTGGCACATAACTTGTAGCCTATTTGTTTTCACCATCCACAAGTTAAGGACATACATACATATAACTTAAACTTAAATATGTATTATAATTTTGCATAGAAAAGTCTATTTTACAATTATATAAACATTATTTTGTGGTACATTTTAAGAGTAATTTACTTGGTTATTTATTTAATTATGTAATAAATTAAATTGATTATAAATACTTTTTAAACACTTAATTTAATATTTAGATTTTTTTTAATATACATTATTTTAATTAATAAAAATTATAAAACAATTCACCATTAAAATTGAAATACTTTTCCTGAAATATTATAATTTATAAATAAAAATATTTTAAAAACAATCATATAAAAAATAACCATTAAAAATGGAGCCGAGTTCACTTCTCACATACTTTTGAACCAACCAACTTTTTATATTCTACCAAATAATTCAAAACTTTTCAAACTCATAACTTATTTATTAAAATAATTAATATTTAAAAAGTATTTTGTATTTTTTAAATAAATTATTTTATTGTACACAATCGTCAATCCCCAAAAGAATGTAACTTCAATATGTTGAAAATGATATTATTAAAAAAGTTTGGGTTTCCAAAAGTCTAAATTTAAGCATAAACTCATTAAAATATTTAGAAATATAGATTTAAGTTTCATCACAAAATATTAAGTTATTATTACTTATTATGTAAGAAGTACTTATTAGCATTATATATATAAAATTGTTTAATTGGTACAATCAACTATTTAATTTTGTGAAGGTAGTTTATTTTTAAATAAAAACTAAAATATATAATTTTATATACATTATTTATTTATATATAATTTTATATCCATTATTCATAACTGTTAAAGTTAATATAAGTATAAAACAAATGCCATTTAATAAACAAAACAAAAAAAAATTGATATGAAAAGACAAAAACAAATTGTTACCCGTTTCTTTAACCACCCTTAAACGAAAGCTTATTTAAATCTTAATGAAAATGCATTTAAACATAACAAGATACACACCGCACATTATAATAAAATAAAATCATAATAAATACCATAATAAAACTTAAATAACGCACATCATAATGAAAATAGATTCATAATGAAATGCCATAATGAATCATAATGAATCTAGAATCCTAATGGAAAGCTTGACACTCCATTAACATCTCATTAGCTCTTGCCTTGGAATTTGTCACCTTAAGAGTGCAAATGCCCATATCTACATTGTAAAACTGGAATAAATGGATTGAAAAATCTAGTGAGTGAGTTAACATCTCATTGGCTCTTACCTTGGAATTGGTAACCTTAAAGTTGTAAGTGCCTATATTTAAATTGTAAAAATGGAATAGTGGATTGATAAATCAAGTTAGTTGGACAACTTTGTATTTTCCAAATCAACTAATCTCTATACATGTACACGAGACACCAGTTTCTAGGTTCTTTGTTCAATGACTCTTTAAAGATTTCCCTTTCCCGCTTATTTATTTAGGTGGTCGGGTTTTCTATTTGTCCATGAGAGTCTCTACACACATATATTCATAGAAAAGCAATAATGGTTTTCCAAATAGAACTACACATGAAATTAAAAAAAAGTATTTTTGTTTTATGAAAAAATTTGCATGACATCATTTAGATGAAAGTTAAAGAGGTTAAAAATGCCTTTATGGTTACAAGATCTCCCTATGTTGACCCTTTATTTTCCCCTCAAGCTGCAAATTAATGGATTCCTCCACTTGGTGGGTTTTCTCTATCTAGTGGACCATGCACAATTGTTCATGATCTTAATGCTCTACCAGCATGAGGGATTTAAAGTTTCAACCTTCAAGTTTTAGCTACTTAATGATGGTATGGTAATAAACATTCAGATTGCAGTCACAAAGGTTAAAAATGGATCAACTATTTTGTTTGGAATCAGCAGGTCCCTCCGCAATGACTCTTTATTATCCCCTCAAGCTACAACTTAATGGCTTCCTCTTCTCAGTGAGTCTACCCTATCTTGTGAGTCACATCCCCTATATAGTTGTTTGAGTTCAATGCCCTACACGGGAGTGAGGGCATTGAACTGCAAAGAAAGTTTTATGGGAGAAATTTATCCCACGGGCTATTTTTCAGTGCTTTTTTCCCAAAAAAGAGATTCCACAATTTGCACTTTTTGAAGCCTTGTTTTCCCAATTTTAATGGGGTGAAATTTTTTCCCTCTAAAAATTGTCAAACTAATATATAAACTATATTAAATCCTTAAAAATTGATTAAATATTTTATAGTTGACATTTTAAGAATTAGTAAGATTAGCCAAAGTTTCTTGTAAATATGGATCCTTAAAATTTTCCCTTCTTTCAAGTTTCATCTTTTCACCATTAACTATCTTATCTCCCAAACTCAATTGTAGTTAATGGGTCTCATAATATTAATGGTACTCTCAGAGTCCCAACAACTAGAGGCAGATACTAGGGTTCTTATGAATGTTGAAACTCTTACTTTTGAAGAGGCTTGCTGCTTCATCATCACTAGAAGACTATAGGACTTAGGGGTAGAAGGTGAACGGTTTATATAGTTTGAGGTAACAATATAATTATGGAATAAAATGCGGAAAATAATATTTAATTCATGTTTAATCAATGAAATCTTCCTCCCAATGCATATTCATTTCTGGTTTAGTCAATATTCATTTCTGGTTTAATGATCAATAAGTTGGTGGTTGCACCACAATTATTTGGATAGTTGGATATGACAAAGGAAACTAAGATCAATAGGTTGGTGGTTACACCGCAATTATTTGGATAGTTGGATATGACAAAGAAAACTAAGATCAATAGGTTGGTGGTTACACCACAATTATTTGGATAGTTGGATATGACAAAGGAAACTATGAGGGATACAAGCAAGTTACAACTACACAAGGTCGAATTCGAGCTTGAAATCCTCCTTTGATACAATGAAATCCTCTGTGCAATGTGAACTAATTTCAGGTTTAATGGTCTATAGACTCGATACGTGAAATCTTCATTGCAATGCAAACTAATAACTACACGAGGTACAACGCAAGTTCTAGGTATAACTACACAAGGTGCAACGCAAGTTCGAGGTATAAGTAGCTATACTAATGTTTTAAAATTATGGCCATCTCTAAAAAATATATTTTAAGAGTTAAGTTATCTTTTATGAATGACGGGTAATAAAAAATTTAATTACATCTATAGGGTTTGTATCTTAGAATTTTGGGGTGGAATACCATTTATGTTTTTCCAAGATTATAGGAGAATAGGAAAAGTGTATTGTCTAGATTGATTTTATGGTCATGGTTCAAAATTTGTAATAAACAATTTAAAAAACATTAAAATAACTCATGTGAAAAGTGCACTTTATGGTAGTTGGAAAAAATAAAAAATAGCTCATGTGATAATTGCACTTAATGACATGGTAAAGTGTAGTCCCTGTGACATTGAAACTCCATTTAGTAGCTAGGAGTAGGGCTAATGTGCACAAGGTTTAGTTGAACTCCATTTTGCAGGTGGGAGTTGAGCTAATGTGTAGTTAGTGTGATAGTCCAACTCCTAATAAACTCCTTTGAACTCATGTGATAACTCCACTTAATGGCATGGTAATTTGTTGTGTAGTTAGTGCGATAGTCCAACTCCTAATAAACTCCTTTAAACTCATGTGATAACTCCACTTAGTGGCATGGTAATGTGCACTTCGTGCAAGAGTCCAACTCCATTTGGAAGCAGGGAGTTATGCATGGATGGATGACATTTATCATTCAACATTATGGCATTTATCATGGGTGATCTACCAATCGACCAATCCAAGGGTATGCATTCCTAAATAGGTCTTACACTTGTGCGCTCATTTACTTTGTGATTAATCCCAACTCCTTAAGAAAATGCTTCTTCATCCACTATAATCCAGGTGGTTTTCAAGTGAATCTTGCATACAAGAGTATGGGATGCAAGAAAATATCCATCCAGTAGATTATATGTGCTTTAGTAACCTTGGTCTCATACAACATGATAGAAACAAGTGTTTTTGCTTTGGAAACTCTTAATAAGGAAAACTACCACTAACCATTTTTGGAGGATGTTGCAATTGAATTACTCAATCCTTTGAATATGAAAACCATGGAAAAATATCATGTATAAAGACCATAATTACCCAAAACCATGGATGCCTAAACCACTAAGTAAACTCATTATTAACATATTAAAAGTTATCTTTAATCACTTTTAACCATACATGGATGGATACATTGAACTAGGGGTTTCATGTCTTTTAAATTGTGAGATGGAGGTAGAAATCACCTCTAGTTGTGATTGATCTATAAAGTCACTTAACTAACATAGAAATGTCCCATTTACATAGTGGGCAAGAGCTATCCATTGAGTTGAAGAGCATTTAATGCCACTGCAGCAAGCTTGATGATAGTTGGATCTTGAGCTGCTCAGCAGATCCAATGGTCATCAAGTTTACTGGAGCTGCATTAAATGCTTTGCAGCTCAATGGATAACTCTTACCCTATATAAATGTGCTAAAGACTACTCATGAGCAGATCCAATGGTCATCAAGCTTACTGCAGCCGCATTAAATGCTTTGCAGCTCAATGGATAACTCTTACCCTCTCTGAATATGCTAAAGACTACTCATGATTCATAATAATTTACAAGTTCCTGTACTTCCTGTAACATATGTCCAGCGTAAGACTTGCTGAAGACTTGCTGAAGGAAGATAGAGGGCGTTGAATAGATGTAAGGTGGTATGAGCTGTGAGAGTAGCTAGAGACAGCTGAGTGAGTCGCATAATAATGTAGAATGTTGACATAAGCTAATTCACGAGGAAATTGCACAATAACATTTTTTTAAGAGACTAATTATACCATGAAGCTTAGCAAATATGCCTATCTTTACTATCTATTTTGCATATACAGAAATCTAGACACACTTTCAAAGGCGTTTCAAAATCAAACAACACAATAAATGAAATCTACTTTTTATTTTAAGAATCCTCGAACAAAAGTTCTGTCAAAGTGACTGTTTCTTAAATCCTAAAACAAAAATTGTGGGCAAAATGATTAGTTGCATGACTTTAAATCTTTAAATTAGCAAACTAATAAGGAAAGTTCCATAATTAGTCAGATCATTTAAGTATATTCATCTTGTTACAATGTTCTTTCTCTTTCTCTTGACTTATCTTTTCACAATATTTTTTTCTAGACTTGTCTTTACCCTTTCCAGGTACTTGGTAGGATTTATGTTCATCTCACTTAACACAACCAACCGGTATCTAAAAAGTAATTAAATAACAGTAATACTCCAGGCACTTGGTAGGATTTATGTTCATCTCACTTAACACAACCAACCGGTATCTAAAAAGTAATCAAATAAGAGTAATACTCTGACAGATGTAGAATGCCAACGCGCAAATGTATGAAGTTGCTCAGTATCTTTGTTCTCTGAACGCGAGCCACTCTTTTTCGGGCAAGCAGGAAAACAGAGAAAGAGTTCGTTCTCTTTGGGCAAGCAGGAAAACAAAGAAAGAATTCATTCTTTTGCTTCTGGTTTTGCAGGTGTGACCGTGCGACCATACTAAAAGCTGACTGCATACGTCTACATGTTTTCTCACTTCCAAATTTAATATCCTTCCCATTCGTCTTTCATTTGTGAACAACAGTATAAAAGACTACATGGGTACATAAGAAAATAGGCAAAAGCTGGGGAAATATTCGACTAGCGTCCTGTAAACAAACGCACACTCCCATAGAATTTAACCCAATGGTTTTGGTTTATCTGGTTTTGGTCTACGCTCCTTCTGCAAATGTATTCCAGTCCTACGTATCGGGGTGCTTTTAAGGTTGTTTCTTTTTATTTTCGCCTGGTTACCTGTTGTTTCAACTGTTAACAAAATATTGTTGTTTTCATATTGTCGCGCACATTATTTAGTGCTCAGCAATCCGCCATGCCATGGATTTTTCTCGTTTCTTCCAATATGCGAGTGGATCTGATCTCGGCATAATTATTAATCTCTGCATCACTTGTTAGTTGAATCTGATCCTTTTTGAAATGTGCCTTGGACTTGTTTTAGTATTCAAAAGTATGAATTGTTGTTATTTTAGATGGTTTGCTCGAAAGTCTCATGTTTATTATATCCATTACAGTATTAACTTTTCTTTCTATATGTTGGAAAATGTAATGATTCTCAGCCGACTCTGTCAGAGTTTGTACAAGTCAAGATCTTGTCTTTCAGTCTGACAAGAAAGAAGAGTCCACGATTCGGTACTGTAAAGCAATTGAATTTTTTTTAAGCTGCCTATAAATAGAAGAAGCAAATTGTAAATCAGTTTACAGATATTAGAGACAGAGAATTTACAGACACACAATAGAGAGGAACTCAGGGTGAGAAAAAGAAGTAGAAGCTCAAGCTTCTGTGTATGTGATTTAGTCTAAGAGCCGAAGCTCTGACAAGTTTGGACCAACCAGTTTGCAACCGACAAGTTTGTAATACTTTGTTATTTCTGCATAGTTAAATATATGAAATAGTTTATGGTTGAATGCATGATTATTTGGCCGCACATATTTCGAGACGTACTTCTATAAATGTCTTTTACAATTACTATTAAATGAAAGATCAAAGAACCCATAAATCTGTCACCGTGTGAAAGTTCCAAGTTTTACCGCACATTCGTCCACTCAAGTCTTCCTACATATTTGGGCATATGTTTTTATAAGTTATTTGGATTTGTTAATGTGTCCATTTTTACTTCATCTTACTCACAGGTGAAAAGTATTTGTAATTTCTTAAGTCTTTAGACTAAGAAACTTACTCTGTAGATTTCGACCAAAGTGAACCAACTTGAGTGGTCGGTTAAGTCAGTCAATTGAGGTGAGCCGACTTGGTCGAAGAGAAGAAGTGAGTCGACTTGGTCAAAGAGAAGAAGTGAGTCGACTTGGCCGACTTGGTCGAAGTGACAAGTGGTCGAGGTAAAAACTGGTAGGTAGAACTTACAAGTAAATCGAAGTAATTTTAGTTGAGTGAAGACCGACTAAAATTTATAAACTTGTCTAGTCGGGAGATAGACAAGTTTTACCCGAGAAGTGAAAAAGAAAAAATGGTCGGCATGAAAAGTGAAAATTAAATTTTAACATCCACTAAACCCTAAACTCATGTTTAGTCGGCTTGATTTTGGCTAACTGGTTTCACAGCAATGTTTCATATCAGAGCAATGTTTTATATTAGAGCAAGATTTAGGAAAGAAATCTTGTCTTAAAAGGTGGAAATTAATTTTCTAAGGAAATTTAATTAAAAATTAAAAATGGCTTCCACTTCTCGTTAATTAAAAACTTGTCTAGTCGGGAGATAGACAAGTTTCACCCGAGAAGTGAAAAAGAAAAAATGATCGGCATGAAAAGTGAAAATTAAATTTTAACATCCACTAAACCCTAAACTCATGTTTAGTCGGCTTGATTTTGGCTAACTGGTTTCACAGCAATGTTTCATATCAGAGCAATGTTTTATATTAGAGCAAGATTTAAGAAAGAAATCTTGTCTTAAAAGGTGGAAATTAATTTTCTAAGGAAAGTTAATTAAAAATTAAAAATGGCTTCCACTTCTCGTTCATTGCAAACTCCAGTTTTTACAAGAAAGAATTATGAATATTGGTCTTTAACAATGAAGGCTTTATTCAGAGGTCAAAATGTCTAGGAGATAGTCCAGCATGGTTATGCAGAACCAGCAAACATGACAGCATATAACAATCTCACACACGCTGAGAAAGATGTATTGAGAGAACGAAGGAAGAAAGATGGAAAAGCTCTATTTTTCATACATCAAGCTATGCATGAAAGCATACTCCCAAGAATAGCAGCAAAAACTAATGCTAAGGAAGCATGGGATACATTGGAGACTGCCTATCAAGGTTTGGATAAGGTAAATACATCCAAGCTCCAGATTCTGAGAAGAGATTTTGAATCTTTGTCCATGAAAGATTCAGAGAATGTAGACACATTCTACACCAGAGTTGTTGGGTTGATAAACCAACTCAAATCTCATGGAGAACCCATAGCAGACCAAAGGGTTGTTGAAAAAATTCTCAGAAGCCTTCCCCCAAGATTTGAAAACTTGGTAGTGACCTTAGAGAAACACACAGACATGACGACATTTACCATTGATGAGTTGCAAGCTTCACTCATCAATCATGAACACAGACTCAGCAGAACACAGACATCATTGGAAGGTGCATTTGCAGCACAGTCATCCATAAGCCGTGGTAGAGGCAAGGGGAGAAACAAATTCAGAGGCAGAGGAAGAAGTTGACGAGGCAGAAGTCCTGCAAATGTCGGTGGCAGAGGAGATAATCAAAACCCAAGTCAACCAAGTGGCTAGAGGTTTGATAAATAAAAAATTCAATGTCATTACTGTAAGAAGTTTGGTCATTATGCATATGAATGCAGGAAGAAGCAATATGACCAAGGAAGGCAAAGCCCAAGTCAGTCGACCAACACCAACACTTCGACAAGCGCAATGTTAATGGCATCGACATCTCCACTTGAATGCAATGCTGTTCAAGAAAGTCCACATGACATATGGTACTTAGATTCAGGATGCAGCAACCATATGACTGGTAATTTAAATTTGTTTTCCAGTCTAAACACTTCAGTTAAAACTGATGTTACACTTGGAAACAATGTCCAAGTTACTGTCTTAGGAAAAGGAACTGTTGATATTCTAACCAAACACAGGGAGAGTAAGTGTATCCTTGATATATATCATGTCGAAGGTCTGAAACATAATTTGTTAAGCATTGAACAGTTGTTACAAAAAGGCTACAGAGTCTACATGGAAGATGAACACTGTCTGATCAAAGACAAGCATCCAAGTGACCAGCTGATAACAAAAGTGCCAATGACAGGCAACCGCTTGTTTCCACTAAGAATAGTTCCCGACATAAAAGGGAAGACAAAGACAGGAGCTGCATTCAAGGCAGAAAGTGAAGAAACAGTCGAGCTCCTCAACAAGAGAGAAAATTGCAGCGCTAATGTGCAAGCTGCATTTCAGACAGAAGTTCAGGATGAATCCTGGTTGTGGCATTTCAGATTTGGACATCTGAATTTTGGTGGGATGAAGCTACTGTACACAAAGAATATGGTGAAGGGATTTCCATTGATCGACAGACCAGAGAGGGTTTGTGAAGGCTACATTTTTGGCAAGCAGCATAGAGAGACATTTCCAGTCGGAAAGTCCTATAGAGCACGCACACCACTTGAAATTGTGCACTCTAACATTTTTGGTCTAATGCAGACATCATCCATTGGTGGCTGCAAGTATTTTCTAACTTTTATTGATGACTACTCAAGAAAAACATGGGTATATTTCTTGAAACATAAATTTGATGCATTTGGTTATTTTCAGCAATTTAAGGCACTTGTGGAGAACCAGAGTGGACATCGGATCAAGATCTTAAGGAACAACAAAGGAGGTGAATATGTTTCAAATGAATTTTTGAATTTTTGCAAGACCCATGGCATACAAAAACAATTCACTGCATGGTATACACCTCAGCAGAACGGTATTGCCGAAAGAAAGAACAGAACCATCATGGAGATGGCTCGCAGCATGTTGGCAGCCAAGCATTTGCCAAATGAGTATTGGGGTGAAGCAGTCGCAACTGCCGTATACATTATGAACCGATGTCCAACAAAGAGTGTGAAGAACAAAGTTCCCCAAGAAGAATGGACAAGTATGAATCATGGTGTTTCACATTTAAAAGTTTTTGGTTGTGTTGCATATGTTGATGTTCCAGATGAGCTGAGAAGGAAGCTAAACAAGAAGGAACAGAAATGTATTTTTGTTGGCTATTCAGAAGACACAAAAGCATACAAGTTGTATAATCCCGTCACAAGGAAAGTGACAATCAGTCGGGATGTTCAATTTGTCGAGAATGAATCATGGGATGGAACTGTCAACATAAATGTCAAGTTTGTGTCGAACGTCAACAATGATGATATGGAAGAGGAAGTGGTTCAAACACCACATGTAAATCAACCGATCGTAGCACCGTCAACTCCCATGACACTAAGACATGGTTCAACACAAGGACCATCGACACAAGTAGCAGCTCAAGCTACATCGACAAGTACACCAAGAGGACAACAGACTCCATCAAGCATTTTGTCGAGGTCAACATTGACAGAACCGGTGAAGACAAGAAGTCTGCGGGAGATATATGAAGCTGGTACACCTAATTCATTCTCTCTCTTTGCATTATTTTCCCCTATATATGATCCACTAACATTTGAAGAAGTTGTTGAAGAAGAAGTATGGGCACAAGCCATGGATGAAGAAATAGAATGCATTAAGAAGAACTAGACATGGGAACTGGTTGATGTACCAAAAGACAAAGATGTAATCAGTGTCAAATGGATTTACAAGACAAAGCAAGATTCTGATGGGAATGTGCAAAAGCACAAGGCAAGAATGGTAGAAAGAGGATTCACACAGCAACCCGGCATCGACTTCAATGAAACATTTGCACCTATTGCACGCATGGATACAGTCAAAACAATTTTGGCCATTGCTGCACAAAACAAATGGCATGTTCATCAAATGGATGTCAAGTCGGCATTCTTAAATGGCTATCTAGAAGAGGAAGTATATGTGGAACAACCACAAGGGTACGAAGTTCCAGGGCAAGAGCATAAAGTGTACAGGATGAAAAAAGGCATTATATGGTTTGAAGCAAGCTCCTAGAGCTTGGTACAGTCGGATTGATTCCTATCTCACTGAAAATGGATTTCATAGAAGTGAAAGTGAACCGACTTTGTACACCAAAATCGATGAGCAAAGTAAGATGATAATTGTCTGCTTGTATGTAGATGATTTAATATTTATTGGTGATTATGGCATATCAGATTTTAAAGCAGTCATGGAAAGTGAATTTGAAATGACTGATCTAGGGCTTATGAAATTTTTTCTGGGCATTGAAGTTCAGCAGTCTGAAAGTGGTATTTTTATATCACAGTATAAGTATGCAAGTGAAGTTTTAAAAATGTTTAACATGTCTAATTGCAAGACAACCCCAACACCAGTGATAACAGTTTTAAAATTGAGCAAGGATGATGAAGGATCCACTATCGATCCTACGCTATTCAAAAGGCTTGTTGGCAGCCTTATGTATTTGACAGCGACAAGACCAGACATCATGTATGGTGTAAGTTTGATCTCAAGGTTCCTGGAGTCACCAAAAGACTCACATTGGCAAGAAGGTAAAAGAATTATGAGATATGTAAGTGGCACAAAAGACCTTGGTATTATGTATTCAACCTCAGAAAATTTTAAACTCATTGGTTATACTGACAGTGACAATGGAGGTAGCATAAATAACAGGAAGAGCACATCTGGCTACACATTTCATTTTGGTACAGGTGTTGTTTCATGGGCTTCAAAGAAACAACCCATAGTAACTCTATCTTCAACTGAAGCAGAGTATGTTGCAGCAACAAGTGCTGCATGTCAAGCTGTCTGGATGAGAAGAGTCTTAAAAGACTTGTCACAAAACCATCAAGAACCGACAACAATCTTCTGCGACAACAATTCAGCCATAGCATTATCAAAGAATCATGTGTTTCACAAGAGAAACAAGCACATCGACACAAGGTTTCATTTTATAAGAGAGTTGGTAAACGACAAGGAAATTTGTTTGGAATTTTGTAGATCTGAAGACCAACTTGCCAACATCTTCACAAAGCTATTGGCAAAGGATACTTTTCAGTATCTGCATAGTTATCTTCGAATGACAAGTTCTCCACAGTGAACTCTGTCATAAACAGAGCATGTCTAAGCTCTGAAACATTTTGTAAATTTTGTTTTAAAAATCCCCATCTGCTTATAATTAAGAGGAAGTGTTGGAAAATGTAATTACTCGCAGATATGTACCTGACTCTCAGCCGACTCTGTCAGAGTTTGTACAAGTCAAGATCTTGTCTGTCAATCTGACAAGAAGGAAGAGTCCACGATTCGGCACTGTAAACCAGTCGAATTTATTTCTGAAGCTAAGTTGTTAGGTAGATAGTTATTACAGTCTTTAATGGTGAGTCAGTCGGCCCATGTAGAAGCAATCTTCAAGTTTCCTATAAATAGAAGAAGCAAATTGTAAATCAGTTTACAGACATTAGAGATAGAGAGTTTACAGACACACAATAGAGAGGAACTCAGGGTGAGAAAAAGAAGTCGAAGCTCAAGCTCCTGTGTATGTGATTTAGTCGAAGAGCTGAAGCTTTAACAAGTTTGGACCGACCAATTTGTAACCGACAAGTTTGTAATACTTTGTTATTTCTGCATAGTTAAATATATGAAATAGTTTATGGTTGAATGCATGATTATTTGGCCACACATATTTCCATATTTACTTCTGTAAATGTCTTTTACAATTATTGTTAAGTGAAAGATGAAAGAACCCATAAATCTCTCACCGCGTGAAAGTTATAGGTTTTACGGCACATTGGTCGACTCAAGTCTTCCTACATATTTGGGCATATGTTTTTATAAGTTATTTGGATTTGTTAATGTGTCCATTTTTACTTCATCTTACTCACATGTGAAAAGTATTTGTAATTTCTTAAGTCTTTAGACTAAGAAACTTACTCTGTAGATTTCGACCAAAGTGAACTGACTTGAGTGGTCGGTTGAGTCAGCCGACTAAGGTGAGCCGACTTGGTCGAAGAGAAGAAGTCAGTCGACTTGGTCGAAGAGAAGAAGTGAGCTGACTTGGTCGAAGAAGTCAACCGACTTGGTCAAAGTGACAAGTGGTCGAGGTAAAAACCGGTTGGTAGAATCGAAAAGTAAGTCGAAGTAATTTTAGTCGAGTGAAAGACCGACTAAAATTTATAAACTTGTCTAGTTGGGAGATAGACAAGTTTCACACAACAAGTAAAAAAGAAAAAGTGGTCGGCGTGAAAAGTGAAAATTAAATTTTAATATTGACTGAGCCCTAAACTCAAGTTTAATCATCTTGGTTTTGGCTAACACTATATACGATCGCATGCTTTTAATAAGTAATTAGGTCTTTCAATCAGTAATTAGGTCTGTGTTGCCCAGATTGAAGGAAATCAGATATACTTTGTTTGTGTATCAAATTGGATGGCCTAATTTTCTCTATGCATGGGAGCGGAGTGGGAAGAGTTTTTTATTAACTAAACAGGAGTGGACTTAAATGAAGTAAACAGGAGTGCCAAAGGTGCACAGGTACGCTGAAGAAAACGAAGGGGTTTATCGTTGTTCGTATTTCTCGCTTTGTTTACAAGTGTCGTGTTGAGCTCTGGGGATGGGATAAGGGCGGAGGAGAAATTGGGAGTTCGGAGGTTTTCCAGATCTTTTGATTTCTATTACTTCATTCAACAACTATTTCCATGAAGTAATTCTGAACCTCAAATCCATTTTCGGCGCTATATTTTATTGTTGTGTATGTTGATGGTAATTAATTGCTTGCAAATATAGTGGCCTAGTTCATACTGCCATAAGCGCAGAGGATGTTGTTACCCTAGAATAGGAAAGCCTGCTTCAGAATTTTCCATTCATGACCTTTGGCCTAACTACAACACTGGTAAATGGCCACAGTTCTGTGGTTCCTCTTGAGAATTCGAATACTCGAAGGTACCACTCATTCTATATTTTCTCTTAATGTACTACATCTATTAGGACATTCATGAAATAAAATCAATGGCCGTTTTTATATATTGTGAAAAAATTTGCAAATTTCATATATGAAGGAGGAGCTAAACAGGTATTGGGGATCGTTAAGTTGTCCAAGTAGCGATGGACACAAATTCTGGGGGCACGAGTGGGAGAAACATGGAACTTGCTCTCCGAATCTTGTTTATGTCACCAGAAACGTGACGGGTCTACGCGTTTCTCTAGGAAAACGAAGTAGAAATGGAAACGAAATGAAAACCGCGGTTTCTTATGGCCGTTTCTGTTTCTAAAATGGAGAAACTATTTCTTACGAAACAATCCATTCCGGACAATGGTTTTAGCAAAAACATTTTGTTGTTTTTCTTAGAAAGTAGTCT
Source organism: Pseudotsuga menziesii (assembly GCA_001517045.1). Lineage (NCBI taxonomy): Eukaryota > Viridiplantae > Streptophyta > Pinopsida > Pinales > Pinaceae > Pseudotsuga > Pseudotsuga menziesii. Next base: position 345,828 of record LPNX011061333.1, on the reverse strand, counting down.
GTTGCTGACCGTTTCTTGTGCAAATCCTAATTTGTGTCAAGTTGACTTGCTGGGTGGTAAATCAGATGAAGTAAATGCTGAATTAAATTATGGATGGAGTGTTCGGGAAGGAATCCTACTCTCTACCGCCCACCGCCGATTCAAATTCTGCTCAACTTTGAATTTTGAGTATTGCCTTATTAGTTTTTTCCTTTCACAGTTCAGTTTTAGACTTTAGTGGCTTAAATTGTTCATGGGCTCGATGTTATAGCAGCGTGGGAGAGAAATCACTGCTCTGAGAACAGTGAGGACGTGGGGCCAGTACCACTGATAAGGAGAGAAACACTTTGTGATACTTGGAGAAGCCACTGCGCAAAGGAGGAGAGGCTCTGCTATTGTTCTCCGTGTGCAGAGGAGTTTCTTGTTGCTGTAAAAAGAAGAGCCGACTGTAGCTCTGTGGGGATTGATGTGTAGAGGGAAGCATGTGTGCAGTTTGATATGGCATGAACTCAGGTAAAAAAGGAGGAAAAGCTTCTCCACATCTGGTCCCATTTCTTCTTTTTCCAAAAAAAATATTCGCAAATCCATTTTCCAAGCTTCAACCCACCTTGTTTCCCTATTTATTTTTAAAATTTTCAGTTACAGTGTAATTTGGATTGATTTTACTCCACTCAACGATTCAACCAATTTGAATTTTGTTGTGCTATATAAGGTTTGGTTATGTATATGTGCCTCAACATTCTTCTCCACCCTATATTGCAAGCTAGCCAAAGGAGAAGTAGAAGGTTATAGCAAGCGAACCAAGACCAAAGCTTCAACCTAAGGTTTGACTCGTTGTCCTTTTCCTTTTTTGGATTTCTTTTGGTTATGGGTTACTGCAATTTAATATACTCTCCTTCTAGGCTGACTCTGGAGGGCTTTAATGATACATACCTTAGATTTCATTGCCGGCATTTGGTTATGCTAAGATTAATCTCACTAGCATCATGGTGAAATTTTATGTTAATATAACTGTGAAGAATGCATCCTAGTCTTAACCTACATTGCCTGTCAATGGGCATTTTGAAGGCCTATTACAGAGACACTGTTAGGCTAGTTGAATTTGAAAGAGCCTCATTATCATTTTAGAAGCTGTACTTTTTAAGTTTCATGTATAAGGTGCTGAAAAGTAATAGGAATGTACTGACCACTGGATGCGTTGAAGATGGATGATTAAGAGTATTATTTTTTATTTTCAATTTTCAATTGTAATATATTTGATCCTTGTTGGGTTGCATGATATTTCCTATTTCAAGGAAACTCTTCTCCATTGATTGAGTTTGAAACATCTGTGAAAGCTGTGTTTTGGACAGCATGAAGGAATTAATTCCAGATGGATTCAATAAATGAATTGAGTGGGTTTGAAGCCAAAATGGAATCAACACTTGTGGCTTAATTTTTATAGTTTAAGACTCCTTGGGCTTGCTACTATGTTGTTTCTTGCAGACTGGTTGAAATCCAAGGATCTCTGTTTATTTTTGAAAATATTAAATTAGACATTTTGTTTATATGTGTGTCCTATTTTCTTAGCAAAAACCTGTTTGTCATAAGCATATCTGCTTGAAGACTTGAAGCATTGAACTTGTGGGTACTTGGCCATCTTAATTTTCATAATGCCAACCTATTGCATGTACCCTAGGGCTTAAATTCAGACTTTGCACTGAACATTAAGAGCTCAAAAACCCACTCATACTTGTTACCAGGCCCTTGAATTCACCATGAGCACTAAAAAAATGGAATTGTTTTTGCTCTTTAGGTCTTGGGCTATCTTCCATCCATTGAAGTATTTAGCTTACAAAATATGTCGGTTTATCAGAGAATTTTGAATTGTAAGAACCCACAAATTTGCAATTATATGTATAGGGATTTCAGATTTTAATATGATTATTTTTCATGTTGAATATTTTTATTTTTAATAAATTGGGGGACAATCCTTCTTGAGGGTTTTTGTCATTGTTGAAGAGCCTAAATGGAAATTAGATGTTTCATAAATAGGTATCAGTAGAACTTAACCTTAAACCTCACATATTGAAACTTCAAACCACCATTGTTCAAATTTCATTTCCCAATTGTCCAACACATTTGAAGTAGCTTTTTTTTTAAGTTATATTTAATAAATGGTGTGTGCATATCAAGTTACCAGCACTAAGCAAATAACTTAAATTTTATGTCTAGAAAAAGAAGACACGAAAAACCTACTAGAATGACACCCAAAATGAATTGCCCAGGCATGGAAACACATAAAAAAGGATATCTAAATAAGCTAAAATCCCTATTATGTAGCATACCATTAACATGGTCTTTAACAAGAACATGTTGAAAACTATATATCCAACATGAAAGATTTATCTTAAATAGATAATTAATATAAATAAAAAAGAACAAAGATAATAAAAAATAAACTTTAATATTGTTCTTTTGTCCCATGATTATATATAGATTTCTAAAAGAATGAGCCACTTAAAGATTGTCATAGTTTTTAGTGATATCATAACACAATAAATAACAACACAGTGAGAATCACAATAGCTGAACATGTTTATTTATAGTGGGAAACCCAAGTAGTGAGAAGAGAAACCCACTTTGAAATTATGCCCTAGATTGTTTCTCGATATGATCTTGCCTACTTAGAAACTATGATAAGGCATCTAGGACCCGCTTTAGGCCTCAAGTTATCTCTTGGGCCAGAGGGGGTAACCTTCAGTGATTCTCAGAGAGTTGGCTACTCACTGTCAATATGGAAGCAACTCAAATCACAACATTTATTGTAAAGAATGTCAGATTTAGATAAATAAAAATAGAAATAAAGGTTGAAGGTAAGGCATAGCTAAGTGGAATAAAATCGCAGTAAAAACTTCATATTGAAAGCCTTTCCATTGGGCACTGGAGTCTCAATGTGTATAGCACAATAACTAAAAATGGTAGGTGCAAAAGAAGTTAAGAAGAGCATATAAATCTTTGTTGTGGTAATGAGTAAGGAAATTATTGTTGTCTAAGATGAAGAAGCATTAGGGGCACCCTAAGAGTTTGTGAAAGTCTTGAATCATCCTTGACATGTAAATGAATTACTAGACACTAAAATAATGAATCCAACAATATGACACCTAATTAAAGTAATCAAACCAACAAATTTAATCTCATATATTAAAAGTACATAAAAGAGTCAGTTTCGGAAATTCTTACACAGTGCCTTCTTTTTGCATAAGTACTTTACACAAAGACAGAAATGACAAAAGAAAATTGTTACACGATTTGGCCTTTGTCAATATTTGTATAGAAGGCTTTGTCCTGCAAATTACAATAATGTATACAAAGAACATATATATAGAAATAATGACAAACTCAAAGCAATAAATTGTCAATATTTGAATATACAGGACTTCGTTCTGCAAATTACATTAATGTATAAAAAGAACGCTTTTATAACGCATATGGAAATAATGAAAAGCTCAAAACAATAAATAGAGAGGAACATGGTTGTGCAAACCTACCGTGAATCCCTTAAATGTTTTCTTGAATCTGAGAATTCACAATGGCCCAAATCAGGTAAGGTAAACAAATCAGCCATAATAATAATAAGTAAATTTATGATTTCTTCCTACTCTGTTTTTCCGCTTTAAACCTACAGTGAATTGGTTTCCATTCTTCAATTCGGGTTTGGACTAACTTGGAGTCTCTGAAGCTAAAATTAACTGGGTGAAGCTGGTTGGAGCTTAAAGTTTGAAATGCCCAACTAAGTTTAGTTAGTACTAAAATCTATTAAAATTGTTACAATATTTAATTTATATATTTTAATTAATTCAATTTTGTTTTTCTCTCTCATCGTTTCTTATATTTGCGAAACTTGGAAACTTCGTTTCTCATTTCGTTTCTCGTCTCTGGTAACATAAAATCTTGATGAGCATTCATACTTTCAGAAGACTCTCTCCTTGAGAAAGAAAATAGACATTCTCGGAGCTCTTAAAGCAGCTGGTGATCATTTATCACGAGGGTACTGTCAAATTAATTTCTTGTTGCCAAACGTAGATGTGGAATATTAATGGGCAGTTTAATGTTTGCAGGTATTAAACCCGATGGAAGTGGAGTAAACTAGTTAACTGACCGTTTGCACCGATTGGACAACCTGGCTCGCGTGAGCACTCACATCCGAAGTTGCTGGTCGTCCAATTGGGGCAAATAGTTGGGCAAATAAGTCAATCTGATGAAAGTGAATACAGGGATATACAAAAAGCAATTAGGCAAAGCACTGGCGAGCTCCCAGGAATCGATTGTAACACAAGCAATGAGGGAAAGCATCAACTAATTCAGGTGTATATATGTATTAATAAATCTGATGCTTCCCCTGTTTTCGAATGCCCAATTTACCCACGCAGCAATTGCCCGTCCATGGTCGTATTTCCACCTTTTGTGGACACTCACGAGAACCGAGGAGCTTCCACAGACGAAAACAAACAGCAATATTCCTTTCAACACTTCATTTTTATCGTTAAAACTTCCCATTTCAGCTTCACGATTTGTAAGTTTGGTGGCTTCTTGAATTGCCTAAAGTGAGATGCATATAATTTATGCCTGGGTCCTACTGCCCTATATTCTTTCAGCCTGAAAGTTCTAATAAAAGCAAAGCAATATTAGGGAAGGGAAGACGAGCTTACCCTAAGTTTATTGTCAGAATCAATTTTCAAATGGAAACAAAAATGGAAACAAAAACGGTCCGACTAAAGGAGGTCTCAACTAAAAGGAGAGGGACGCTGAGAGAAGAGCCAATAGTTTCTCCCAGGTTTTATCTATGCACTCACTCGATTAAAGGTGTTGTTCACTCGATGACAGTACTCTCCGGTAGTCGAACCAAGAGTCGATTCCAGGCCGATTCAATTTGCTCTTATTTATACGTTGCTGTAATAAAAAAACAACCGGAGGGTTTAAGGTTTGCACGATTCAATTTGCCCGTATTTACTCGCCATAATAAAACAACCCTGTTAAAATTTAACATAACAGAAAACAAATGAAGGATGGAACATCCTTGGTCAATCGAATACTTTTCAATATCAATAGAAGTATTTATATAGTATGGGTTAATATTATGGAACATGGAACTGTGAAAATCATATATCACTATTATAGAACATGGAATATGGAGTAGAGAATATCATTGATTATTAATTCTAAATAAAGTAGACAATAAACTAGTCAACTAACCAAATCAATACACTATTCAGCATAATAAAAATAATAAAAAATAAAAAATACTTGTATCCTTTAAGAAACCAAAAATTTAAAAATTTAAAGTCTACAAAGAAAGAACACTTTTTTTTTCAGAGTAAATATCCACGGGAAACCCAGCAATACTTCCCCACATTAGTGGATGGTAGAGGTGGTAAACCGTTGACCTTCCTCATAGAAGGCCTAACCCCAAAGGACTCAAGGCTCGAACCCGTGACCTCCCCTTACCAAGAGAGTGTGCGCACATCTTACCAATTGAGCGAACCCTTGGGCTGTGAAGAAACAACACTTTATATCAATATTTTAAAGTGGCAAAAGCAAGTCTGCAAGGGAGTCCAATATATTTAAATGCCAGAAAACTATTCGCCACTCAATCGATGACGATATGATAAATACATCTTACACCTAATCAGACGCATTATGTTTAAATAATTTGATCGAAAAATATGTTTTTTCAGTGAGTTATCTTAAATCTAGATTTTTGAGAGAAATAAAATATGTATTTGGAAAGTAAGATTTTCTTAAACATTTATATTTTGTTTCAAATTTTCAATATAAGACCAAACAAAGTGAATTGCAAGCATCACTTGACAACCTAGCTTTGTCGTAAAACTTTTATATTCTTTTTTCTTGTCCTCTAATTTTTAGTTATTATTCTTATGTTAATTACGTTCAGTTGTGACCAAAAGACAAATGGTTCAATCATCATCTTGCCTATGAGTTATTGCTAGAATTACAATGTTTAAATTCTATAATATTATCATATAATATTATCATTCTGAAGTAAAGGACGATTATGATGCATCATTACCAAATAGAGTATCTCTTTTCCCTTAGGAGAATTCACATATTTATAAATTCAAATTGTGAGCAGTATTGCACTAATAATATATTTTTGTGAGTGTAATAATATTTTTGTATTATTGATTGAATGATGGTACCCAGAGGAGTAATAATAGTTTATTATTATTGATTGAATGATGGTAAAATATGAGCAAGATACTTTACTTAAAGTATTGGGGAGATGTTGTCATGTAATCTTAAGTCTAATTTAATATTACATTACCAAAATAAAAAGTAATTAAAATTTTTATACAAGCTCATAAAATACAAGATTATAGTAAAAATTCATGTCATCCTATAAAATAATAAATTAAAACTTAAGCTTAGCTATATTAGTTGATAAGATCAAATTTCTTGAATTTAAAAATAAAAATACACTTCAAGAAATTGGATTCATTTAAAGTTTAAGATAAATTTATGCTGAGAAGTATGATAATCTATGAGAAAGAAAAATATTGACTATTAAAAAATCTATGAGAAAGAAAAGTACTGACTATTAAAAAATATAGAAAAGTATAGCCATATAAAAGTTAAAACCCATTATGTTGAATTAAAAATGTTTTAGAATAGCTCTTATTGAATGATGAATAAGATATATCATATTCTATGAGAGAGATTGGCTACCAAAAAGTATGAAAGAGTATTGCCATGTTAAAGTTAAAACCCATAATATTAAGCTAAGAATATTTTTGAGCTCCATGATAGAGAGACTCTTAAGGCTATAAAATTTCAATGGCATTCCTTTGCATGCAAAAATATTAACCAAGTATATGAAATAATCTTTAGTGGGAGTAGGAGTGGGAATGGGAGTTGGAGTAATTTGGATGACTTTATATTGTTGAGATTCATGAAATAAGTTAAAGTAATTGGGATGACTTTATATTGTTGAGATTTCTGAAATATGTTAGCTTAAATTATTTAACATTATTATATATTCTTTGAGTATATAGGTTATAAGTTAATATACAAAACTTTCTCTATGGTAGCTCAAATTATTTAACATTATGTATTATGTATGTTCATATATCATTAACCAATATCATTAAAAACTTAACTATATGCTTATCTCATATAAGTATCACGTTGGTGTCTTATATTATAGATCATTTACTGATTTTTTATGCTTCAGTTTCCATTTGGTACATATTCAACAATATCATAAATTGCATTTTTTTGTGTGTTAAACAACAATCCTTTGGATGTAAAAATAGTTGCAGGTTGAATCTTTGCATGAATATAAAGTTGTTAGTAGTAGATGCATTGTTTCTTTTGATCTAATGCTTTAAACTTTAAAAGTGAGTACCATTCTTTGATCTGCTACACCTAAGAAAATTGCATTGAGGTCAACGCTATTCTAAGAAGAAGGGGAATGTAATACCCTGCTTCCATCCCCTCACATTGGGATGCAAATATGTGTAATTTAGTGTATGTGTGCAACTTCTATTTTAGTATTGAGGGTACCTTTTACATATAACAACAATGCATTGCAAATGTATGCAACCATATTTAAAAAGGTTCCTAGTGAGGGCCTAGTGCCAAGACCCCACTAGAAATGTGGAAGCGACATAGAAATGGTGATGTTAATAAAACCTCGGTGAGGCCTATGAGATTAATGTGCTCCCAATAAATTAACACGCATAGCATCAAATGGGAAAGGAGAGACCATGCATTGGCACAAGGTGAAGAGAAAGAAAGAAGATGAGGGGAACGTGACTTTTCCTTAGTGACTTAACAGTTTTCCCTTGTTTTCTAAAAGCATAACTTAATTTTAGAAAAGGAAGCTTTTTAAATCCATTATATATATATATATATATATATATATATATATGTATGTATGTATGTATGTATGTATGTATGTATGTATGTATGTATGTATGTATGAAAGTTAGGAAAAACAAACTTAGTTGTCCATGCTCATGAGGTTCTTAGAGGCAACACCCATGGGGGATTCACTCGGTGAATATGCACCATAGCACATTTGTTCATGAGATATTAAAGAATACCCTTAATTTCATAAAATATTGAAAAATTGTAACACCCTAGTTTTGACCCCGTTGCATTAATGTATATGATGTAAATACTATATCGAATCATGGCAAGGAGCTCAAGGCTAAGGCCCTGTCATTGATTAATGTTTGGTACATAGGCGATCATGGTTTATGCCTATGGTTTCTGTGCTCATTCAAGCACGTTTGTAAACATCATGTAAATATGCAAATTAATGAAAACCCACAGCCAACTATGTCAATGCAACGAATAATGAGATGGGGGAATGATTTTCCTAAGGATAAGGGGGTGGGAATGTTAACCTTGATCCAGTTTGGGGAAAATCCATGTGTCATGGGGAGAACCCATTAGAATTGTCAACTAGCCTCTTTCTTGTCTTCTCTTCCCAACCATTTATTCTGCCAGAAGGTGGTTGAGGTAGTTATTGCTTAGAAGGGGAAGAGTATGGGAAAAATTAGAATTGGGCATAGCACCCAGTCCTAGAATGTCGTGTTTTGCTAGCATGGACAAGGAAACACCAGAGCCGCATGCCAGTTTTGACTCACGCATTCACGTTTTGGATTTACTCTCACATTTTGAGAGCTATGGGACGTTCTGGTTCAAAAAGAGAGAATATTCACCATCATCTTCATTTTTCCCAGTGGAGTGATAGTGTGGTAGCAGCTAAGCTCTTCCTATGTGTATCCTTCGTGTTCTGCGAGTGTTTTTCCCTTGGCAGGACTGTGTTTGCTGCATTACAGCGCTATCTTGAACTACAGAGTGTATCATGTTCCAGAGTAAGCATGTGTTGTAGAGTCTCCCTATGGTTGTTATATTGTGCACCCTGGATCGGGTCTGAGCTATGTACAAGACTTAGGGATGGGAGAGACATAGAATGTGCTTGATAAACCTAGTGTGGAACCTCACAATAAGATAAGAGTGGCTAGTGAACCTGCTATGCACATCCTGAAGAGAACTGGAAGGGAAGGTGTAGCTTGAGGGACTGTGAAGAAGAGAAGGGAACACTTCCTAGTGTTGGGTGTGTAGGTAGTGGGGAATCCAGGCTAGATAGGTCTTGTGAAGGTGTTCTTAGCTCTATAGATGAGCTCACTAGCTTAGCAGTTCTTCCTGTCCATTTCCATAGAAGCCTAATAAACCCAATTGGAAAGATGGATTGGCTGGTAGCCTGATAAACCCATCTGTTGGCTTGGTTGTGTCTTGTTGTGTTTGACCTTGTGAGTAACCTTTCACTAGACAGTCTGATATACCCAACTGTGAATGCTGGCTTGGCTAGTTAGCCTGACAAACCCAGCAGTGAAATGGCTTGATTGTGTACAGTCTGATAAACCCATCTATTGGCTTGGTTGGTCCTCAAAGGTGAATGTTAGCTTGACTGTATTCATTTTGTGATACCCAACTGTGAGATGGCTTGGATGAGTGGCCTATGAAACCCATCTGTTGGTGTGTTTTAACCTACAGCTTGATAAACTCAACTGTGTTGGCTTGGCTGAGTGTTATTGCACCTTGGGTACGTATGATTCTGCTAGTGTTCCCTTATTCCTGTAGGAAATCATGCCCAGCTTGGGGGCGGTAGTTTTGCTGAGAGACTAAGGAGCACACTGGACTATGGTTGGGAGTAACATTGCAGCGACATAGCTGGTTGAGGGACAAGTTTTGTTCAAGATAAGTCTTATTGTCTATGTTATTCTCTACTCTTGTATTTTTCTTATTGTGAATTGCTTGATGGAATGTGATGAACATGTTGCTCTGTGGAGGTGATGCAGTGTTCCTTTGAATAACTGCAATTATAGGCATCTATGTATGTTTTTTCCCTCAATGCATTTTGAAATAAGTTGCATGGTAGATTGGCCATATTGGTAATGGCCTGAATGATCAGATCGATCCAAGACTTCAGTCAAAAGCTGAGTTCCCTGCTAGAAATCCTCCTTTGCACAAATTCGCAGGATTGCGGGATGCAGAATGTGGAATTTCATTTTGCAGATTTTGGTTTCCGCAGATTTCCCTTCCTCAACTTGCGGGATGCAGGAGTGCAGTGTCGCAGTTTCCATAATCCCCAATCCCACAATTCAAATCTTCACGTCGTCTATCTTGGCGGGATGGTTATCTGCCGTTTATCTGTTTCCGATGCAGGATGGGGGTTGCGAGAAGTGAGATTGCAATTGTTGTGACTTTTCAACCCCGCGACTCGGCCTTTCCGCATTGTTTATTTTTGCAGGTTAATTCTGAGCCGTTGATTTGGTTCCAGTTGTGGGATCGTTTCTGATCCTTGATTTTTCGTTGTGTCTTCTCTCCGCCATTTGATCTCCTCTGAGATCTTTCCTGGAAGATCATCGAACTAATCAATGGAAGACGGGAGAGAGTGTGACAGTGCTGGAAATGTCGAGATGTGGTCATGGACATGCCCTGTGTTTGGATGAATAGTAAAGGTTCTCGATGAAATTTTTAATTTCGCATGATAATGGGGTATGGGTATGTGACATTATGGTACCAAAGCTGCGGGTTGCAGCATTGGGCCTGGATGGGCCAGAAAGCAGTCAAGAGTACCCTTTGATACCAACTTGTAGTACACTAAATTGTGGTATCAGAGCTGCAGGTTGTAGCATTGGGCCTGGATGGGCTGAAAATCAGCTCACAGAGATATCGGTTATAGCATTGGGCCTAGATAGTCTAGGTGGCAGTAAGTAAATGGTTTCGATTTTGAATTACTGTGTGTCTAACAAATGGTGTTGATAACACACTTACATAGTCATAGTATATTTTGGAAAAGTAAGTTTTGGTTCAGCCATGAGAACCCATGATGGATATGATGCTCGAGACTCCTACGAGCGTGCACGAGATGCCATGGGGGAAAATGTCTGAGTTGGAAATTATGACATATAGTCTAATGGAAGGAGATTCCAATAGACACCACCAGATATTGCAGCTAACATGAGAAGCATGATTAAAGCTCAGGAAGAGCAACATCAGTTGAATGTTGCTATGTTGTAGATTTTGACAGACTTGCAAAGAAAGATAGACTCTGGAAAGGGTACAGTAAAACCCAAAGGCAGTAAGAGAAGTACTAGAAGAAGAATAAGGATTGCTAGTAGATCATCTAACTCAAAAGAATCAAGTGGGGATTCAAGCTCTTCTTCTCGCAAGGGAAAGAGAAAGAGGCACCATAGGGATCGCTCTCGGGATGAATTTAAGAAGGCTAAACCTCCTACGTTTGATGGCAAGGTAAAGATTGGACAAGAAATTGAAAAACATCCCACTCACTCGACTTAATGCAATCTTGTATGTGTTTAAAGTAACTGTCCTTCAAATGATCAAGGCCCTGCTGCCTGTATGATATGATCTCGAAATAGAGAGTCTCTCTAGGGTGTGTGTGTGTGATTTGCTTAAATCAATCTTCTAATCAAAACAAAGAAATTAAACTAAATAACGAACTAATTCTGAGAGAAACGACCTTAAACTAAATGCAAATTAACAACTACTAATTCTACTCTACGGTAATCTAAATGCAAATTACCTATCTCGGCTGAGAGCATGAGTTATTAATTTGACAAAAGGTTTTAAAGCATAAAGATGATCAATAATTCTGGATTGATAGAAAAGTCTCCAATGACAGAATTAAATCTGTATTGTCTTACAATAAGGTGATACTCCATTGTAGAATAATTCAAACATAAATTAAAACCTAATATCAAATGATATTAAACAGATACACAATCTTGAAACATAATGAATATAATCATATACTAACTTGTAAATGAAACAAGGTCAACCTGCAAGTTATCAATTTATCAAACATAGATTTATAAACAATTGAAATTATGAAGAAGTTCCTTCATCTCAACATGACAATAAACCATTCACATTTGAGGCAAGTGTAATCATTCGAAGTCCATTAAAAATATTTCACATATAATAGCAAGATATATATATATATATATGAAAGTAAAGACAAAAAATAGAATAATCAATAACACAGTACAGATGTTTTAAAGACTTAGCTAGGGTCTTTAATATCCTACAACACTCAGTAATCCTCAGAAGAAGTTCCAAGAACACCAACTGTAATGCCCTCTTCCGATTAGGCCTTGAGGCTCAAAATCGCTAACCTATGTGATTCCTGTGGGTTCGAACGGTTACTGACAGTTAGGGAATCAACTAAGGACTGGTGCCATCCATAGAAAATCTAGGGCATCATCACTAGGTCAAGAAGGGGCCACCAGGGCCAAAGGCCACCTTCGTGCATGCCATCTAGGCATTATTTAATTATGCATCCACTCATTAAGTCTCCATTCGCATGCATGCAATTCAACTGCAAATTAGAATATAAAGTGACCTAATTAGGTCAAAGATTAGGTTTTTCATAGTTGAAAGTTATAAAAGGAGGATAAAGCAAAAGGAGACTTCACTTTTGATGATTATTATTTTGGGAGCTCTTGGATAGCAGCACAGCGTGCAACACAGTAGTTGGGATTGGAGACAGAGTCTTTAGCTAGCGGGATTTCGGCAGTGAAACATCTGCCCTAGTCTCATTCAAGGTAAGCCATACAGGTTCACCATTTCTTCTTACATTCATTCATAGTTATCCAGTATATGGTATAGATCATTGTAGGGACAAGGGTGCAGCCGTAAGGGGGGGTTTTCAGCCAGAAATCCCTAATCAGTCGCTGGGCATTCAGATCTCAGCTTTACTCTAAAAATTAGGCACCATTCTCATCATCAACATCATACTCTAGTACCCGGTGATTATCAGATCCGAACGTGCTCATCCGGAGCAGTTATCAGCGATTCCAGGATCAAGGGGGCGTGAGCAGCTGCCTCTCTGGAACAATTCGCTAGCGTGCCTAGAGACCTCAAAAACTCTGCATGTACCAGGTATTCTCCAGTACTGGAAGGCTATCAGTCCTGCAAATCGACAGCTTCATCGGAGACCTCCTTCACTGAAAACGTCACCCTTATCTGACCTGGGTTCTTGCTGCTGGGGTTTCACCGAAAGCAGAAGATATCTTCCCATCTCTGATTCAGTTCTTGATGCTTGCATACTCTCTCAGGAGTAGTCCAGCTGGTTTATCAGTGGTAAGTGTTCACTCTATCTCACAAACCCTAACCCTAATTTTTGCTATAAAATAGGGATTTTTGCATGGCAGTTTGCATGCCCAGTTGTATCAGCATATTTGCTTAGAAATAGAAAATATCAGGATTTGGGATAATACAGTGGTATCAGAGCTATTTTCTTGGCCAGCTGTGGGCTTAAGAAATGAAACTTAGATGAATACAGAAGGAGACCCTTTTGTAACCTATAGGAGGAGGAAGAGTAGATACACAGGGGAGTTTGAGGATATCCAACTAGAAGATACCAATTCAGATATGGAACAAACAGGTATACACTCGGATAGGGGAAAATGAACGGGAGAAGAAGAGGATAGGATGGAGTTTCGCAGCTTAGTCTCTGCATTGCAAGACTTAACCAAAGGGAAAAAAGATGTACTCAATGCAATCAACAGATTATCGGTGAAACCGGAAATAGGTATCAACAGTACACCTCCCTCACCAGTAGATCAGGGATCTACAAGCAGCAGTGGAAAGATTGCGTACACTAATATTCAAAATACTCCGCACATATATAGCAAACCTTCCAACAGGCCTTCCATGCCTCACTTCTTGGTAGATATAGTAGGTAGTCCGGTCATGCAGGTAGAACCGAGCGAGCCTTTTGGGGCTTATTTACAAGAGTATAGAGACTTAGGGGATGAGTTTCATGCTGTGATGTCTTTTTAAGATTTCTGCAACATGAAGAGTAGGAACAGGCCCAGGAATTTCAACAAGGGTTTCAATCACAACTATGAGTTGTAGAAGACTTTGGGCAGGTTGACTATCCCGAACTTTGACAGGACTCGCGGAGGATCAGCGAGGATATGGGTTCAAAATTTGGATACCTATTTCCAACTCAATCCCATGACAGAGACATATGCCATTAAATTGGCTACACTTCACCTGGATGGAGAAGCTCATGAGTGGTGGTACCACGGATTGGTGACATTGGGTCACAACACCATACACTCCTACAGTGAGTTCACTCAGAAGCTCATAGATAGGTTTGACAGGAAGGATCCAGAGATACATTTCAGGGAGTTGGCTCAACTCAAATAGACCAGTAGTGCAGAAGCCTTCATCTCAAAATTTCATAGGATAGTAGTCATGGTAATAGATGTGTCAGAGAGCAGGTTGACTATGTTATTCACGGAGGCCCTCACAGAGCCACTACGGAAATGGGTGAAAGCCTACAAACCCCTCACTCTGCAGGATGCCATTAGCAGAGCCAGAGATCTTCAGGATTCTATCCCCAAAAACAAGTTTCTGCTAAAAACCAATTTTCCTGTTAGGGACAAAGGCAAGAAACCTTTCTAGCAGGATGTTCCCAAGAAAACATGGTTAGACGAGGACACTAGGAAATATTTGAGAAGGAAGAAACTATGCTTCACTTGTCAGGAACCATGGGTACCAGGACACAGGTGTGTAGGGAAGGCGAAGGCTCACTACATTGAGGTATATTTGGACAGTGATGAGGATGACTATGAGCAGGAAGCCACAGAATAACTACGGGCAGCTGAGGAGGAATCACACCAGGGTGATACACTAGAGGGAGTCATTGCTACATTATCTGGAGTACCAAGGTTCCATACTCTCAGGGTTAGGGGAGTAGTATAGGGTCACAGAGTCAGAGTATTGATTGATGGGGGAGCCACCCACAATTTCATTGACTCCGCTTGGGTAGCCAAGAGGGGTATTCAGACCGAGAAGTTTGAAGGATTCACTGTAGCAGTAGTCGGGAATTCCAGCATGGAGTGCAACTGCTAGGTTCCAAAACTGAATGTCACCTTAGGTAACTATCAGATGATAGATTCTTTCTATGTAGTGGATGTATCAGATACTCATGTAGTATTGGGTGTTCAGTGGCTTTATTCTATAGGGAAATACACTACAGACTACAGGGCGATGGAAATGGAATTCTAGGGGCCAGATGGCAAATGGGTAGTTTTGAGGGGCATGAACACTTATCCCCCAAAATCGGTCTCGTCTCAGAGAATGGAGGCAGTACTCCGACAGGATGATATAGAATGGGATGCAGAATGTTTGGTCACCTTTAGGAAGCCCCCAGAGACCAGCACACAACACCCAAGTGACATTCAAACCTTGCTACAGAAACATGAAAAGGTTTTTAGTGACCTTCCATCAGGTAGACTGCCAGATCGAGGTTTTGAACACATCATCGAGCAAGAGGAGGGGACACAAGCAGTCATCACCACTCCTTACAGGCATCCCAAAAGATACAAGGATGAGATTGAGAAAACAATCAAAGAGTTACTGGAGCTTGGATATATTCGGCCCAGTTCTAGCCCATTCGCATACTCAGTAGTATTGGTAAAAAAGAAGGATGGTACATTGCGAATGTGCATCGATTATCGAGCACTCAACAAAAATACCATTAAGAACATGTATCCCATTCCCAGAATTGACGAACTCATGCCATGAGCTTCAAGGAGCTAAATACTTCTCCAAGATTGATCTTCGCTCGGGATACCATCAAATCAGGGTAAGGGACCAAGACATATTCAAAATAGCTTTTTGCTGTCACTATGGTCACTATGAGTTTTTGGTCATGCCCTTTGGACTTACCAATGCTCCAGCCACTTTCCAGTCATGCATGAACCACACATTCAGAGCACAACTACGTAAGTTTTTGCTAGTATTCTTTGATGACATCCTAATTTACAGCAAAACATGGGAAGAGCATTTGAAACACCTAGATGAAGTACTGAGTATTTTAGAAGAACATTCGCTTTATGTGAAAATGTCCAAGTGTGAGTTTGACATGAAGGAAATGCTATACTTATGACACATAATCAATGCAGAAGGAGTACAGGTTGATATCGAGAAAATCCAAGCTATCAGAGATTGGCCTGTGCAAAAAATAGTTACAGAATTAAGAGGGTTCTTGGGTCTGTGCAGTTATTACTGATGGTATGTTAAGGGATTCTCCCAATTTGCAGCACCCCTCATAGATCTCATAAAGAAGGGAGCGTTCACTTGGACAGACTTAGCACAGAAAACTTTCGAGGAGGTGAAGGTTGTTATGAGTTCCTGTCTAGTTTTAGCATTAACAGACTTCTCAAAACCCTTTGTAGTAGAATGTGATGCCTCAGTGGAAGGGTTAGGAGCAGTGTTGATGCAAAATCATCACCCTATTGCATTTGAGAGTCGTAAACTGAAGAACTACGAGCGCCATTACTCCATATATGACAAATAGATGCTAGCCATCTTGCATGCTCTCACAAAATTTAGACAGTACCTGGTGGGCAGTAAGTTCAAAATCAAAACCAATCATAACAGCCTCAAGTATTTCCTAGAGCAGAAGGAACTGAATGAGCGACAGCAAAAATGGGTCAGCAAAGTACAAGCCTATGATTTCGAGATCGAGTATGTAAAAGGTAAGAATAATGTAGTAGCTGATGCATTATCCAGGCGTCCCGCCCCATTATCTCTCAGTAGTATATCCACAAATTGGAGGGCACTTCTCTCTATAGAATACTCCAAAAATAAATTCGCTTGCGAATTATTGGACCGACAAATTCAGGATGACAAGTACATGATTGTTGATGACATCATCTATTACAAAAACAGGATATACCTCGTTACAGAATCCACATTGAGAAAAAAGATCATTCATGTAGCCCATGATTCTCCTTTATCAGGACATCAAGGTTTCTTAAAGACCTACAAGCAGATCCGAGATAGGTTCTCATGGAAGGGCCTCAAGGGGGGAATTATGCAGCATGTATGGGAATGTAGCATCTGTTAGTAGAACAAGATTGAGAACACCCATCCAGCAGGGTTACTCCAGCCACTACCGATTCCAGAACAGAAGTGGGAAAGCATTTCCATGGACTTTATTTCAGGATTTCCCAAAGTCCAAGGGCGAGATTGTTTATATGTAGTAGTTGACAGATTGACCAAGTTTGCACATTTCTTTTAGATATCATCAGACTACTCGTCAGCTCAAGTAGTTGAGTTATTCTTCAGGGAGGTCTTCAGGTTACACGGGTTAGCTAAGACCATTGTTAGTGATCAGGATAGCAGAATCACAGGTGCCTTCTGGCAGGAACTGTTCAGATTGGTGGGGACCGAACTGGCTACTAGGACGAGTTATCATCCCCAGAGTGATGGAAAAACGAAAATAGTCAACAAGTGGATCGAAGGATATTTAAGGAACTATGTAGCAGGGTAGGAATGAACCTGGATCAAATGGCTACACCTAGGGGAGTATTGCTACAATACTACCTATCACATGTCTATTAGGATGACTCTTTTTAAGGCATTATATGGTTACGAGGCCTTGGACTATGCAGATTTGGCATTTGGAGATAGTAGGGCTCCTAAAGCTAAGGATTGGATATAGGACAGTCAATACATTCTGAAAATATTGAAGGAAAATTTACAAACAACCCAGAATCAACAGAAGTTGTATGCCGACAAACACAAGATTGAGCGGAGCTTCGAGGTAGGGGATTTGGTATACTTAAGGCTCCAACCTTACAGACAGTCCTCACTTAAGAAGAAAGGAGCAGAGAAGTTAAAACCTTGCTTCTATGGACCATACAGAATAATCAGGAAGGTGGGAGAGGTGGCATATGAACTATAACTTCCACATGAAAGAAAAATTCACAATGTGTTCCATGTATCTAATCTGAAGAAGACCCTTGGGAAACACATTGCTCCATCTATAGAATTTCCTCCTTTAGATGATGAAGGACTGCTGATACTGATTCCCGAACGGATCATACAGACTAGAGAAAGGAAGCTCAGGAACAGGGTAATCCGAGAGTACTTGGTTCAATGGAAAGAACTACTGCTAGAGGATGCCACTTGGGAAGGTGAACAGGTATTGCAGCATCCTAGTTTGAAGTTGCTTGAGGACAAGCAATCTCAAGCGAGGAGGACTGTAATGTCCTCTTCCGATTAGGCCTTGAGGCTCAGAACCGCTAACCTATGTGATTCCTGTGGGTTCGAACGGTTACTGACAGTTAGGGAATAAGCTAAGGACTGGTGCCATCCATAGAAAATCTAGGGCATCATCATTAGGTCAAGAAGGGGCCACCGGGGCCAAAGGCCACCTTCGTGCATGCCATCCAGGCATTATTTAATGATGCATGCACTCATTAAGTCTCCATCCACATGCATGCAAGTCAACTGCAAATTAGAAGATAAAGTGACCTAATTAGGTCAAAGATTAGGGTTTTCATAGTTGAAAGTTATAAAAGGAGGATAAAGCAAAAGGAGACTTCACTTTTGATGATTATTATTTTGGGAGCTCTTGGATAGCAGCACAGCAGTTGGGGTTGGAGGCGGAGTCTTCAGCTAGCAGGATTTCGGCAGTGAAACATCTGCCCTAGTCTCATTCAGGGTAAGACATATAGGTTCGCCATTTGTTCTTACATTCATTCATAGTTATCCAGTATACGGTATAGATCGTTGCAGCGACACGGGTGTAGCCGTAAGGGGGGTTTTCAGCTAGAAAGCCCTAATCAGTCACTGGGCCTTCAGATCTCATCTTTACTCTGAAACTCAGGAACCATTCTCATCATCAGCATCATACTCCGGTACCCGGTGATTATCAGATCTGACCGTGCTCATCTGGAACAGTTATCAGCGATTTCGAGATCAAGGGGGCATGAGCAGCTGCCTCTCTGGAACAATTCTCTAGCCTGCCTAGAGACCTCAGAAACTCCACATGTACTAGGCATTCTCTCCGGCACCGAAAGGCTATCAGTCCTACAAATCGGCAGCTTCATCGGACACCTCCTTCACTGAAAACGTCACCCTTATCTGACTTGGGTTCTTGCTGCTGGGGTTTCACTGGAAGCAAAAGATATTTTCCCATATCCAATTTAGTTCTTGATGCTTGCATACTCTCTTAGGAGTAGTCCAGCTGGTTTATCAGTGGTAAGTGTTCACTCTATCTCACAAACCCTAACCCTAATTTTTTATATAAAATAGGGATTTTTGCATGGTCGTTTGCATGCCCAGTTGTATCAGCATATTTGCTTAGAAATAGAAAATATCGGGATTTGGGATAATACAACAACACAAAAGAATAAAGTATAATATTGTATAATATTAACTCTCCAAATGCCTCAGAAATCGAACCCCTAATCAATGTTTGGAACTTGTTTATATAGGGGACAAACCATGGACAAACCAACTACTAATCAACTCACCACCCTATTTCTATGATACTATGTGGATTCCTATCTGAATACAAAGAAAAAGAAATGCCATGATTCTAGGTATGTCGTTGAGTGACAACTACGATGGAATAGTGTGAAATAAAATAGCTAACTTACTGGCTAAAATCCAGTGTCATTATTCCCCTACATGAAGCATCACTATATTTGACAATCCATCAACTGATGATGCTCAGAATTAGAAATGTAGAACCAACAAAATAGAGAACAGTTGCATGTTTAGGGAATCTTCCAATGAGTAAGCTCCAGCTAATCGAATCCCAAAATTGTAGCACAGCATCAACCTTTAGCTTGTTTACTCAACACCTAGAATTTTCAAACAAAATCAGTTAGCAAAGTGAAAATATCAACATATAAAAATAAATAGGATGCCTGCAGAATTTTAATTCTGCAGTTATCCTTATGAAATAAATGAAAACACTTTGCATCAAGAACGATATCTGAAAAATATAGGACATCACTAACCTGTAGAAGACAATTTAAAATCATCTGTATGCCTGACAAAGTTCATAAAACAAAATTGAACTTCATACAGCAAACTGAAATATCAAAATTTAAGAGATGATTCAACAGAAAGTCGAATCGACACATTCCATCTTGCTTCATCTAATTTGTCCTTAAATCTAACAGTTCTCATATTGGCACTCTTGTTTTGTTTGATCATTTTTTTATTTTTTGATATAAGGCTTTTAACCTGAGCTTTATATATGAGCTTCTTCGCCCTCAAGAGATTCCATTTTTCAACCTAGGAAGTCAAATCAGCTTTCAGGCTTGCAATTTCTTCCATAGCGAATTCCCTAATAACCTGAGCCTCTTCCAAATCAGTTTCCAAGAATGATATGTCCTGAGCATAGGGAATTTGATCAGGTTGTCCTACTGCTACTACATTTGACTCCCCGTTACCTCCCACCTCTGCACATGGCTTCTGATCAATTTATTGATCTACATTAAGCCCAGGATTTACTTGTTGGACACCCCCAGCGTTAGTTTCAAAGACAGATATGTACTTCAGATCAAGAATGGTTGGACCAACTGGAGCTTCATTGGGCTGAGACTCTGAAGAATCGCTCAATTCAATGACAGGGGCATCCCCTAAACTTAAATCTCTACTCGCAAAGAGAGCGGCTGTCATGCTACGAGTGGTTCAGCGAATTTCCCGATTACTCAACACCATACTAACTTCATCCTCGGCTGATTTACGACTGACATTTTTCTGTGAATAAGGAAGGCCATCATTTGGACAGGGTGTTGTAATCACCGGTTTACTTGTTCGAGGCCAAGAATCATCAACAGGTGTTTTAGGGTTTACCTCAGACTCTATCTTAAGGTCATTGTCACTTAGGGTTCGACGGGGTTCAGATATCTCATTGTCAAGATCATTTTGGGAGTCACATTCTTCCAAATCAAGCCCACCTACTTCTTTTTTGATACGTCTTCACCTGGTTTTGGACCTCCATCGGGGCCACTCATCATTTTCCCCAAACTCATTACGGGCGAGAAATGATTCCCAATAATCTCCCAATTCTCCCAGCCGGTAGGAAACAAGTATCTCAATAAGCCCATGATGAAACAGGATCCGTTCCTTATCCCCCACATCACTCTGATAAGCACAAGCCATATTCTGCAAACTACTTAATAAGTAATATGCCATATTCACAGGATGCCCTTTGAAAATCATTAATAGCTGAAGATGATAGAACTGAGTTTGGGAAAGTCAACCTTCACAGGTGACATACCTGATAATAAGTTCTGGCAGAGAACGCCATTTCTTCTTCAGTAGACGAGAAGGGAAACCAGACTTGTATTTCATTCGCCCGTTAGCTGGAGTCAAGAACTCCTTCCAATCATCATTCTTCACATGTTTGCCCTTATACCAACGTTCTCCTATCATTGGCAAACCTATAGCCCAAGAAACGAACTCCTCCATCAACTGCAACACGATATCTCCTACCTTCACTTTCATACCATCAAACGATGCTACGAATGCCCTGGAAATTGCCAAATTAAAACCAGAGAATTTCTGCAGAAACCCTAACCATCCTACCTTTACCACCAATTCATGGCATTCAGGAGCAGCGTCTAAATATTCATCACCCACAAGCTCGAATCTTGAAACATGGGCCATAATAGAAATTACAGAAGCTTCATGGGTTTTCAACACCCGAACTGAGAAACATAGTCTATCTATCCTGGATTCATACAGATTAACCAAAACTCCAAACACCTTCATTTCACCAAGGTGCTGTGAACCTTCATGCACAATCATGGAACGCAAGGTCATCATGCCTTCGAATTGACAAGTTAATGGAAATCACAAAACACTTACCATGCAATAATGACCTTCAGAAAAATCAAGTGGGTAAGAGCTATGCGTGATACTTACATGATTGCAAATCAACAAATGGCAGACAATTGGATTACGCAGATATCAAAACCCTCAATTTCCATAATAACACCAATATTGACTAACATGTTTTAATATCAATGCAATGGATTAGTAAAACCAATCATCTTTAATCTTTAATTCAAAGCATAAGTTAATATGGTTAATATCACATAATCTTTCATCATCAAATATAAATAATACCAAGATTAATAAGGAAATATACAATTGATTAAATTAAAATCATGGTTGATATTGCAATGATGAGGAACAATTGGTAAATGTAGTCAAAACCATACCCAACCTTCGAGAATCACTTTAGCCACTTATGATGAAATTTTAACACTGATTTTACCTCAATGTATCATTAAAAAAATTTCATAATCCCATCAATCTTATCGCATCTTAAGATACAAAGTTCATAAATGAGGACAAGTGTATAACAATGGGGAACTTGTGAAATCAATATGAAATAAACTTTTATCCCCATGATTATTATGATGAGATAGATGTTTTGGAAGTGGAAGAGCTCATTAGACTGCGCATATAAATTGAAAAACAAATGTCATATCAGGTATCAGCTCACTAGGTTAAAAGTCCAGACCATTGATGCAATAAATTTACTTGACCTTGAATTTGCATGAATGATCGATGTTATAAAATTAGGAGTTGCTAACTTTCAGGATTGTGAACTTTACAAATGATCAATAAGAAATGAGAAACTAAAGCCAAGAAATTCAAACCCAATATAAGCTGATGCTAATCCCCCTAAATCAATCAATCCATCAACTTCTATTGGGAGTACCTTCAGAATCAAATATTCTGAAGGAACTCCTAAAATATTTATTGATGAGTGTTGATTAAGGTTGTGATATATAATGTTGTTTAGAAAATTGACGAAATGACAAATTTGAAATTTTATGTTCAAATTGCTTCGGAGGGTGTTGCTTGCCAACAAATGGCGACATGCTGGGACCAAACCAGTTATCTCTGTGAAAACAATGTCCATAGTTCAGATAATCAAAGATGATGTATTTAAAGTATAAAACATCTGCTTAAGTGATTCAATTTCCAAACCAATCTAAACATATAAACAGACCTCAACAAATTCTTCAACAATGAGCCTATAGTTGTTATCTGGGTATTCCTTGTCCATTTCAACCTTAGGAAGGTATAGAGTAGAATAACTTGATTCCAATGTAAATCTATAAGACCGAAGACAGGTTAGCCAATACCAGTATAGATGTAGCTTCTCCAAAACATCAGTTGAGTTTCTTCTCATTCAAACAAAAGTAGCAGACATTATTCACTTTTAACTATCCATTTTTTAAAAATCATATATATACAGATTGTATACACAGGATAAATATGAAAAACATTAATCAGGAATACTACCTTATCTTGGTGACCAAATAATGATAGCGTTATTCACCAATCATACCAGAAATTGATCAGGTCAGCTCGTGATGAGAATTCCTGCCTCTAAGTTTATTTGACTGAGAGTAGTTGTCATTGGCTTGGGGACGAGATTTGGCCAATGTCATTCCAATAGAACCTATGATCATAAACAGACGGGCTTGTGATGAGACCTTTTGTTTCCTGATTAACCTCTTTCATATTGACCTTTAGTTCAAAATTATTGCCCTGGCTAGGTGACCAGATGTATTTACAAAAATGAGGGAGAAAACCACAGACTTCTTAAGACAGCTTAAAGATGACTAGATATCTTCAACTAATCTTCAAGCCTAGTAGACATCAACTGGAACCAGTAAATAAATTTCCTGAGATATTGGTTTATAGGAAGGCATCCGAAGACAACAATTAAGGATTGCTAAAAAAAACTGTATAGGTCGAAAACTAAGACAGGTTTGAAACCAAATCACATCTGAGACATCAGATACTCCTAGCCAAAATCAGTGATTACGAGCTGATATGTATTTCAGCCATTCCAGTTTGACATACTTCACCATCAGGCTCGTCCTTAACACCATGTCAAATACTTCATGCCAAATTTTATGAGAAAAGATGGAAGATGTGTCTGATGAAGCAAATATTTACAGAGATAAGCATGCATATTTATGTACAATGAATGATCTCAAAGAAAACAAATTATTTTGTAAGATCCATCATCTAAAATTTCAAGTAATTAAACGTGATGACGAAATGAAAGATAATCAGCGAGTACAAGATCATAAGACTTAACAGATCTAGAAATTGTGATGAAACGATAAATATGTATAGAAATATACACAACAGAAATATACAATGAGAATGATTTTAATGATGTGGGATTACTGAAAATATCTCTGAAGGATATATACATTTACCAGGAGGGCATCGAGCTGTCCTTGCAAAGTCTGCAAACGAAAAGTACTAGGATCAGGTTTTTTTGCTATCGCGTATGGATCTAACCAAAGACGTTGGAATTTCGTATGTTCCCCTTTTTCCTCATGTGCTTTGTCCCATTTCAAAACTAGATCGCCTACCTGTAATTCCCTGTTCGAGGATGAGCCACGATCAAACCATGATTTAACAATTTGCTGATGCTTTGTGAAATGTCATTTAGCATTCTCTCTCTCTTCTTCTAATTTTAACAGCATATTGATTCTTTCTTCGATGGCTGAACACTTTATCTCTTGTACAGATCGTGCGAGTTGTAATGAAGGCAGAAACAGATTTGGACGAAGAATAGCCTCCATGCCATATACCAAAAAGAAAGGAGCGTTACCAACCAATGATTTTGGGGTAACCCTGTCAACCCACAGAGCTTGGTATAGAATAGTGCGCCAATTCATATGATGTTCAGCTATGGATATCTTCAGAATTTTCAGCAAGGTATTATCCGTTGATTTAGCAAGGCCATTGCCTTGTGGATGATAACTTGCAGAATATCTAATTCTGGTTCCCTTTTCTAATGCAAATTTAGTCAATTCTCCATAAGAGAAATAAGATGCGTTATAAAAAATGAGAGATTATGGCACCTGAAATCTGGTAATTATGTTAATTTCAAGAAAATGCAATACCTGATTTGTATTAACCACCCGCAATGGTTCCACTTCAGACCATCGAGTAAAGTAATCAATGGAAGTTATAATGTACTTATGTTGAATAGAAGAGGAGGGATTAATTGGTCCGACGATATCGATTCCCCATTGCTTGAAAGGCCTATCCACCACCATAGGCTGTAAAGGAAATGCTGGTTTTTTTACTCTGCCAGCTGTAATCTGACAATCTTGACACCTTCTTACGAAAGAATGGGCATGTTTAAATAAGGTTGGCCAAAAATAACCTGCCCTTAAAACTTTATGAGCAGTATTATCACCACCGAAGTGTCCACTAGCAGGCCCATCATGTAATTGTTTTAAGACTGAATTGGATTCCTCTTTTTCTAAACAATGAAGCCAAACTCCATCTGCATTTTTCCTAAAAAGTACCGTTATTTACCAACTGGTAGGGTGCTGATTTTAATCTTACAACTCTCTTATTCTTTGCCTACAAATGGTCTGGAGCACTGCCAGTCTCAAGATAAGTTCGAATATCAATATACTACGAACTGGCAGGATCTGGGATAAAACAAACTTCCTTTTGCAACAAGGAATTGTCTAAAGACATGCCATTCTGGTCAGCAGGTAGATGTGTTGATTCAACTGCCAATTTGCACAACCCCAAACCATGTACAACTTGAGAGGGTTTAATCTCTAGGTCATACTCCTGCAGAGCAGCCATCCAGTGTGCTCTTTTTTCTCCAAGGTCTTTCTGAACTAACAAATTTCTCATAGCAGAGAATGGAACAATTACCTTGGTTTTCGATTTCAGGAGGTAGGGCCAAAAATGTTTTACTACCTTGAACACAGCAACATCCTATTTATCCACTTCGTGGTAGTTCAACTCAACTTCTTTTAAATTCGAGCTCATGAAAGAGATAGGTACTTCATCCTCCTGTTGGTTCTTCTAAGTAAGAACAACTGCGTAAGATATGTTAGAAGCAAAAGTATAGAGAATAAAGTCTTTCCTAAAGTTAGGGCTTACGAGTGCAGGTGCCTCAGCTATGGATTCTCTAATTATGATAAATGACTCTCTCTCCTTATCTCCCCACGAAAAACTGCTGTCTTTTTTTATCATATTTTGCAGTGGGCGCACAATTTCAGAAAAACTGGGAACAAACCTTCTCACGAAATTTATCTTTTCCATGAAGGATTGCATGGATTTCTTAGTAGAAATTGGATCTTTCTTGGTGCTTAATATATCCTATGTTAAGATGAATCTATGCTAGTAATAATAAAATAACTTATGTAACTCTATCCCTTAAATATTTATCAAATATTTTGATCCAAATATCTTTTTACTATTCTATTTTCAATAAAATCATGATTTACTTTATGTTTGAGAATGTATAATTTATGTATGTAAATATCATTGTATTTTGTACCAAGTGGTACATAAATTAATTCCTGAAATACAATCAACACACACTTTGAATAATATGTGTGTGTTGCCTTATCCTTGAAATAGCTACATATGGCATGTTTAATTATTTAATGTGTTTGTTGGCATGATGCAATATTCCTCTAATTATATCCACTTAGCCTTCCATTGTTGGAATGGGATTATTTCCATTCATCTCACACGTTTTGAAGTTTGGCAGGAAACTTGTTATGTATTTCCCATTGTTTTTTAAACATAGACGGCTTCGACATATATTTCCCATGGTTGCCAACCGTGGACGACTCCATTGACGCGATATACACGTGGATTTTTTCTCTCAACCAAATGACAGAAGAGAGAAAGGCCGGATGTTGGGAACATACCCATTATCATTATTTCCAAGTTCTGTCATTCTCCATTATGATAGACAATAAATATGAGTGAAAACAAGCTCTTAGCCATTTAATTTATGGTTTTTACCTTTTCAATGTACATTTTTTTTCCACTTTTATAGTTTTCAGTGTACAAGTGTCCTCCTCGACCGATATGTTTGTGACGTTATGTGTGGGTGGACTTCACCTAAACACATTGAGTTGACGAGGACATGTTATGGCAGAAGCAACCTGATTAGGGGACCCAAAATGTGACACCAAAATCATCTTTTATCTAGAGTGTTCTTGATCTTGACTTGTTAGCAACTTAACACTTTAACTTGTTTAAATATTTGCAGTTTACTATGTATTTTGTTTGAAGTATTGAAGACTGTAGCACAGTTGGATTGTAGAGAGGAGGATCTAGATTACTCATTTTTTCATAGAATGGAGATGAGCGTAAAAGTAGCGACAATTGCGATCTTGTTACCAGTCGTCCTATATTGCATCTTGCGTGGAGGTAATTATATTTTTTATTCACAACCATATAATGGTATAGGCTACTTGAAATTTGAGTGCTAGTTGATACTTGGAAGGCCTTTATATATATATTTTTACTTGTAGTTATTCTAACCCTTCATTAGTCATTGTCTGGTTAAATATATTTGTTGATATTCTATGTAGTTTTACTAGTACTGATATGGTTTTGAAGGTTACCCATGTGATCATGAATGTTGGTATCCACATGGTTTTGTTATTGACAAGATTTGTGGCATTGGGTGTTATGTGGGTTTGTGAAATTGTATAAGTAGATATTTATATAGTTGTGTTGTTGACAAGATATTCAATATTGGTTACTAATGGCTATGAACAGTATTCATGTGAATTCACATGGTTTTGTTGTTGACAAGATTTGCAACATTGGGTCTAGTGTGGGTTTGTGAAATTGTATGAGTATGTATTCACACTGTTGTGTTGTTGACAAGATTTTCAATATTGATTACTGGTTGTTGATATGGTTATGATTGGTATTCATGTGATTATGAATGTTGGTATTCACATCGTTTCCTGTTGACAAGAATGTTGGGTATCCTACTATTGTGGTGTTGACAAGAACATTGGGTATTCATGTTGTTGTGTTGTTTACACGATTATCAATATTGGTTACTGGTTGATGATATGGATATGATAGGTATTCATGTGACTATCAATGATGGTATACACATGGTTTGTTATTGACAAGATTTGTAAAATTGGGTTTGGTGTGGGTTTGTGAAATTGGATGAGTAGTTATAAATATCGTTGTGTTGTTAATAGGATTTCCAATATTTTTTCAATATGATTGTAGATTTTTGGAATTGCCTACTATGGTTACACTATTCATGTGGGTCTCATTGTTGGCACTCTACTCATCATTATGAGGCTAATATCCAAAACAACCACTTCCTATATGATTTTCAATATAGATATTTACTTCTTTGTTATCACTTCATTTTTGCATTTTTTAAAGTGAATGGTTGTAGAAAGTGGAAGTAGAGGCAAGAGTTTGGTGCAACATTCACAAGCCCTAGGATTTGACTATGGAAAAAGTTCAGACATACTTCTTCCACTATTTGCAATATCAAAGTTGGTCCAAAGTTCAAATATTTCGAAGTTGAGAGTATATGGAGAAAATATTACAATTCTTTAGGACTTTGATAACACAAGAATTTGGCTAGTTGTAAGCATTGGTAATGATCAAATACCATTTACAAACCACCTTAATGTAGCACATAATAGGATTAACAACAACATCGTTCCTTTTGTTCTTTCCACGGATATCATTAAGATATCTGGGGGGGATGAGGTTCTATTCATTGGGTATGGGGCTTTGATTTCCCAACTCCTCCCTGCATTGCAGAACTTGCACATTTCCCTTATTGCGGTTTCAATTGACCAACAAATTAAGGTCTTTACACCTCATTCTATGGCCATACTTTTGACATATGTCCCCTCATTTATTGGACGTTTCAATCATAGATTTGACATGAAATTGTGATGTCCCCTCACGACCCCCATCCGAAAATGCAAAGCTTAGTAAAAGGAAATTATGAGTCTAACATCCTAGGTTAGGAATTCGACTGTTTGACTTAGAGGGTGAAGCTTGATATGACCAAATGATAGGGAAACAGATCCACTAGTGGGAAAATTATAATTTTATTCAAGTCGGGGAACTGGAAAAGAAAAATAAATAGTGATTCCCTGGGCGACCCAATCTTTTGGGTATCAAGCTAAGTTGAAGTAAGATGGAGTTATGATCATTACTCGATTAGCAAACAGTGGATCTTTATAATCCTCCTTCTTGGTAAGTGAAGAGAGAAGTCTACTTAATACTCAGTTATGGATCAAGCACCAACAAGTCCTCCCTAGAAATTATAATAAGAAACTTAAGCTTCCCCTTGAAAAGATTACATTCTAGACATCTTAATTTAATTAAAGATGATATGTTTATTAAAGTCATCTACTTGACTACTTCTCGCAGAGGTGCAAATAAAGTAATTGCTTTCAGTGAAACAACCTACTTGTATAAGTATAGATAGAAATCTATACTTAGATACATGAATACAAACTACAATGCAAATTACCATTGAAACATACTTTGATTCTATCATTATCCATTAAATGATATGATAGGATTCCATTTACAAGGAAATGGGTTGTTAAGTAATTACAAATATATATATTAACATCGAGTTA
>LPNX011061333.1:282953-316357 GCA_001517045.1 Pseudotsuga menziesii | reverse complement strand
GGCGCGTGAGGTGCGAATAAAGTAATTGCTTTCAGTGAAACAACCTACTTGTATAAGTATAGATAGAAAGCTATACTTAGATACATCAATACAACTACATTGCAAATTACCATTGAAACATACTTTGATTCTATCATTATCCATTAAATGCTATGATAGGATTCCATTTACAAGGAAATGGGTTGTTAAGTAATTACAAATATATATATATATATCGAGATATAACTCATAAGGGTAGTTACAGATTTTATTTCATTTTATTTTAGGTAAAACACATTAAATGATGATTTGGGTCTCCATTTGTCACTTATAGGAGATAGCGAATCTTATGATGGGTGGGGAGTATTAATTGAGTCTCTCCTTGAAATGGGGCGGGGGGCGGGGGGTGAGGGCGTGAGCCTTTTTAGGGAAAATGCGGGTATCACTACGTGGATGTCGGCATGCGTTGTAAAAATAGCAATAGAAACAGATTTAAAACAAGGAAATTGGTTGCGTTTTATTCCACCTTGACATGAAACCTATTGAAAAATCCTCGCCACTTGTCCCTGTGATTTTCTTATAAAAGGGGGTGCGATGCCGTGGCTAGAGGCATTGGGGGGGATTGTGTTTTGATCCATTAAGCTAGAGGTACTCCTCTGCAATCACTCTGCCCATGCATGGCAATTTGACTTGAGACTGGTATGCGATTTATGGATATGAGATTCGTTTTATATTTGATATGACAATTTGACTTGGGACTGGTATGCGATTTATGGATATGAGATTCATTTTATATTTCATATGGTGATTTGACTTGAGACTGGTATGCAATTTATGGATATGAGATTCGTTTTATATTTGATATGGTGATTTGACTTAATTCGGGTATTTGCATTTGAACTTTTCTTATAGATCCTTTTCGCTGAATGTTGTATCTATTTAACTATTTTATTGTGCCCATGATTTCATCATTCTGGCGATTGCATATGTGCTTGTTAAAGATTTGTGTATTTATACCCACGATTTCTAGCTCACAAAAAGAACTAACAATCCCCAGCTCCAATGTTTTCTAGCAGTTGTATGATAAATCATTTAATTAAGTGCTTACCTACACTTACCTGCTAACTAGAGCTTCAAGAGGAAGCGGTTAGTGGAGAGAGGTTTTAGCTGAATTTTGCTTTTATTAATATTCTATATTTTATGCCACGATCTGCAAAAAGTAAAATCAACTTGGGGTTAGCTTATGGTTAATACTATTCTTTATTTAAATCCCTGCTCACGATTTCAAGGATAGTCTGGATCTGTTCATTGGGTATATGACACTCATGATTTCATGCATTCTGGATCTATTTATTAGTTGTTCTATGTGCCCATGACCTCTTCAATCTGGTGATTGCATGTCAAACGCTGCTATATTATTTTCGATCTAGGGTTTGCACGATTTATGCTTTGTTCATTAGTTGTTTTATATATGTCACGATCTCGATCTGGTGGTAAAAATTATAGTTTGGATCTACGCTTGTCTAAACTCAGTTTTATTGATGCCACGATTCTCAGAGAAATCGATCTGGTGGATTGCTTGATAGCTTGGTAAAAAACGCTTTGGTAATTGCATGATAGTTTTTGTCAAAATGTTGTCGATCTGGTGATTGCATGATCTGTGCTTTGTCAAACATTGTTTTATTATTTGGTGATTGCTTGAACGGTGCTTGCTAAACTCTATTTTATTCATGCCCACGGTTTCATGAAAACTCGATCTGGTGGATTGTTTGATAAGCTTAGATCTAATCTTTATGTAAATCTCTGTCTCTTATGCCATGATTCTAGAAAGGAAATCGATCTAGGTTTATCTATTGCTTGAATGTTGATCTTATTAAAATCTCTATTATACTTGTGCAGAAATTTCCTTCATTTCAATAATCAGTTCCAGTCTTGCAATATATACTTGTGAATTCAGCAATTGTGAATCTCCGCAGAAGTTCCTTTTGGCGAAATTTCATTAGCTTTAAGTCTTCAATTCGAATCCTAGCAAATTTTCTGTTTGGTGAATTTTCTTTCCTTAATTCATCAAATCGGACATCAGTTTGATTCTCAGTCAAGCTTCATTGGGTGAAATTCGTTTCATTAGGTCGTTTGTTCGAATCTCAGCTAGATTTTGTTGGTGAATTTTAGGGCAGTAAGTCATGACTGATCTTTATTAAAATCTCTGTTATTGTGCCATGATTTCGTATAGGAAATCGATATGTGGTTTAGTTTTTGCTTGAAAACTGATCCTGATTAAAATCTTTGTTGTTTATGACAATGATTTCATGAGAAATCAATCTGGTGGTTAAGCGATGGATGAATATTCTTTTATTAAGGACTGTAAATACTTTCTGTATTAATGCATGGTCGAAAGATGGATCTTGAAGATGTTTCGACATATATTATAAAGATTGGAATTCTTTCAGATTGAGAAGGAATCACAAGAACAATGGTTGTTACATAAACTTTATGTTAAAGCCATCATCGATGCATGGTATAATTTTCTATACAGTATATTAGATTATAATATCCTCCTTGAAATTTAAACATGTTATAACTTTATGTGCAACATAAGATTTGTTAGCACTATGGTAAAGAACTTTATAACATGATGTTGGGTTTAATAAACATACGTTCTAAAGAGTACTATAGTGGTAAGTGCAATCACTTTATCCTTTTTACAAATTTGATTGTTTAATGTAAACATGGATTGTTTATTGTAAAGGTCTTAAAAGTCATCCTTGGAAGGAGTCTATAACCTTAAGCTATCATGAATATGTTTATGACATGATCATTCGGAGAATTGACTATTTAGGGTACTAAACTCCTTATAGTCTTAATAGAATAAGCTTGTAATAAGATTTTACATGGGAGATATAATACATAAGATTTAGAAAGAATATTAATCTTTTATAAGTATTATCCTGTCCACTTATATTAAAAATTATAGAGTGGACTATTAGTTGATTTGTAGGAGGTTGCAGGTTTAACCCTAGTAACTATTGAATATTAATGTAACATTATGGTCTTACCATAGTCATCTAAATTAGATAAATGTGTACATGGGAAATAGCAACTAAATATTTTTAATGAATGCACAAACATCCTGAACCTAGGATTTATCACATATAACTGTGAAGCCATAAAAGAGAAAGTTTAGCAGTGTAATGGCTAGACCTTGAAACTTTTATAATTGTGCATTCTTTTATTGATTAGAATGATAGCTAGTTTACAGTATGTGATCCATCAGATCTAAGGTAAACTTAGTATGTGTTAACTCAAGGTAATGTAAATAAGACCTAGTGCTTTAGCATGAGTATTTCCTTATCTGTGGATAGTTTGATTTAGAAACAGTAAATTGGAAACCCCTTATTTATACGTCTACAAAGTAAGAATATTTGTGTTTCTTAAACATAAACTTTAAGTTCAGTTTTCCTGTGTAGACAATCTTATTTAAAGATCCTTTGACACCAGTAACTTTGGTAGATAACAGACAGTTCAGTAAATCTTAAAAGCTATAATGCTTGTTTTTACTAGAAATAAGAACTGATAACAAATTTACCTTGATAAGCATTGAAAAGTGCATAGCTGCTAACGTCTTACTAAACTGGAATTGCAATTGAACTTGTATTTAAATACTTTCAAAGTTTTACTTGCAGCAGCCAATCTTCTTACCTATAATCTGTAAGGACAGAAGGAACTTTCTGCATTAGCTCGTAAGCTAAGTAAGTCCAGTTTCATGACAGCCCCACCTTGTGAATGAAAAAAGAAATAAGTCAGTATTCTGAAAGGCATGTTTTATCACTCTATGCAATTAACAGATGAATTTTAATAATAAGCTGTTAATCTTTAACTAATTAGTTTTTTAGTTAATTGCATTTAATGATAATATCAAGTAAATTAAAAATTTTAATTTTTTCAGGAAATTTGGGGTTTTGACATCTCCTATCGAATATTTCGAATATTTTAATGCTTATATGTGGAAACATAATAAAAAATATAGAATATGGTTCATGGTTTCCTACATCACCTTCTTCATAACCCTCATATTGATGGTTATGTTCTTGACTTACATAGTCATAGCAAGTAAAATTGAATATTTTGGTTCTTATCTATGGCAACATAATCGAAAATATAGAATATGGTTCATAGTTTCCTACATCACCTTCTTCATATCCCTCATATTGATGGTTATGTTCTTGACCTACACAATGATAGCAAGTGAAAGCATTCATTAAATCATCTCTCAAAAGGTTCCTAAAAAAAGAAAGAGTGTATAGTCATTGATGATCACATCCTCGAATGCTGGATTATTAGTCGTGCATCCCAACTCAAATATATCATGGGCAACTAAGTTATTAGTTTGTTTTCCTTCCTAGTTGCCACAGTTTTCGTTCTATCTATAGTAGTTGAATGTCAATTGAATTCAGAATTTTTTCATGTGTGGGGAATAATCAATATATATATATATATATATATATATATATATATATATTATTGAGTGTTCATCTTAATAGGACGTATATTGGTATTATCTAGATGGTTCACAGTTGTTATATATTTTCCCAAGGAAGTGTGGTACTTGTTTTACTTGGAATATTTCTAGACAAGGAGTACTATTGATATGAAAAATGATATAGATGCACATTTGACAACTATATTGTTTTCTGAGAAGAATATTCTTAAGAGAAATCCAATAGAAAGTCTTATGAATTTAATTACAACATTTAGGTTACATTCTTTATTATTCACTATGCATCTTTTGTTAGAAAAATTTGTTGTTTCAATTAGAAAATCTTATTGGTCTTTATCAAACCTCACATTATGAATGATCACGTCCTTGGGTAAGGGTGAGATGATTGTGATTCCCACACACTCGTTGGGAACATTTTTCAAAATCTTAGCCTATCTTATAGAAATTGGACTTGACCTCACTTATCAAAACCCTATTTTAGAAAACCAACAAAATGGACAGGGTTTGGTCCATGCATCCACCAAACAAGGGTTTCCCTTGTGGTATTCAAGTGTCACAAATCCAAAGGAACTGACACTTTGTCCATTGGAGCCACAATATTTCAATTATAGTGATTTTCATGTCGCTTCCTAAGACCATTAAGGGACACCAAACAAATTTCAACTAGGGGCATAAAAACCAAACCGAGCAACTGAATTCATTTCCGTTGCCTCCTGCAAGTCTATTTGGGAAAGGGCGAGATGATTTTGATTCCCATGCACTTGCTTGGCACATATTTTAAAAATATTTACCTATCATAGAGAAATTGCACTACACGTCATTGACCAAAACCCTAGTTTAAAAAACTTTCAAAATATACAACTTCCGGTCCATGAATCCATCAAGAAAGGGTGTTCCTAGTAGTATCTATGTCACATATATAATGTAACTAACGGTTTGTCCATCAAATCCTCAGTTTTCAATTTATGGAGAGTTTCATCTTGCTTCTCAAGGCCATTCAAGGACACGAGACAAATATTAACTAGGGGCATAAAAACCAAACCGAGCAGTGGAATTGATTTTCGTTTGATCCTGCAAGTGTGTTTGGGAAAGGGAGAGATGATTGTGATTCCAATCCACTCACTCGAAACATTTTTAAAAATATTGTCCTATTGTGCAGAAATTGCCTTGCTAGTCATCGAGCAAAACCCTAGTTTAGAAAAACGTCAAAATAGACAACATTTGGTCCATAAAACAACCAGTCAGGGGTGTCCCTAGCAGTACTCAGATGTCATTAAACTAACGAAACTGACAGTTTGTCCATCAAATCCTTATTTTTCGATTTATGGCAAGTTCATTCTCATTTCCCAAAGTCATTTAGGGACACCATCAAAATTTCAACACATAGCATAAAAGAAAAAATGAGCAACGGAATTGACTTGTGTTGAATCCTGGAAGTGTGTTTGGGAAAGAGAGAGATGACTGAGATTCCCAATCACTTGTTGGGCACATTTTAAAAAATCGTAGCCTACCATGCAAAAATTGCACTACACACTAATGATCAAAACCCTAGTATAGAAAATTGTCAAAATAAACAACGTTCAATCCATGGATCCACCAGATAAGGGTTTCCCAAGTGGTACTTAGATGTCATGAATCCAATGGAACTGACAGTTTGTCCATCGGTGATTAAGTTTTTAGTTATGCCGATTTTTATCTGACTTCTCAAGGCCATTCAAGGACACGAGGAAAATTTCAACTAGGGGCATAAAAACCAAATTGAGTAATGAAATTGATTTTTTTTGTTTTTAAACCATGGGGACAACACCCTCCCAAGAGTATAACCAACATCCTGCAAGCCATATTTACTAGTAACTTGTGACTTAGCAGGGGCCGAGACGTCCTAAAGCCCATTGGGGTGAGCCTCTATCCCAATGGTCTCCTACCCTTCGAGCCTTGTCATAACAAGCCAATAAAAAACCCTAACCCACGCCGAACGGAATTGAGTTTTGTTACTCCCTGCATGTGTGTTTAGGAAAGGGTGAGAGGAATTTGATTCCCATGCAATCGCTTGACACATTTTTCAAAATCTTGGCCTATTGTGAAGAAATTGCACTTCATGTTGCGAAGAAAAAACCTAGTTCAGAAAACCCTTAAAATATATAGCATTCGTTTCATGAAGCCAAAAAACATGGGTGTCTCTAGCAGTAATAGGGTGTAGTGAATCCAACAGAATTGACTATTTTTCCATTAGAGCCTTGGTTTTCAAGTTATGGTGAGTTTAATCTTGCTTACCAATGCCATTCGGTGACACTAGGAAAATCTAAACCAAGAGAAGCATAAAAACAAAACTGAGCAATGGAACTGAGTTCCATTTACTCTTGCAAGTGTGTTTGGGTAAGGGTGAGATGGTTGCAATACCCACACACTCGTTGGGCACATTTTTCAAAACCCTATCCTATTGTACATAAATTGCATTGCGCGTCACTTAACAAAACCATAGTTTAGAAAACTAACAAAATAGAGAACTTTCGGTCCATGAATCCATTGGACAAGAGTGTCCCTAGTATTTTTCTAATGTCATGAATCCAACAGAACTGACAGTTTGTCCATCGAAGCCACAATTTTTGAGTTATAGCAAGTTTCATCCCACTTCCCAATTCCATTAAGGGATATGAGACAAATTTTAATTGAGGGAATAAAAACCAAACCGAACAACGAAATTGAGTTCCATTTCATCCTACAAATTTGTTTTGGCAAGGGCGATATGATTGCAATTCCCATGCACTCGCTTGGTAAATTTTTAAAAGTATTAACCTATTATGCAGAAATTGCATTACACGTCATAGAGAAAAACCTAAGTTTAAAAAACCATCAAGATAGACAACTTTAGGTCCATGAAACCATCTCGCAAAGGTGTCTTTAGCAATACTCGAATCTCCCAAATATAATGGAACCGACGATTTTTCCATCAGAGCCTTGTTTTTCAATTTATGTGGTGTTTCGTCTCGCTTCTCAAGGCCATTTAGGGACATTAGGAAAATTTCAACCAAGAGCATAAAAACCAAAACGAGCAAAGGAATTGATTTTTTTTCCCTCCTGCAAGTGTGTTTGGGAAAGGGGGAGATGACTATAATTCCCATGCACTTTCTCACCACATTTTTCAAAATTTGTTCCTATTGTGCATAAATTGCACTGAACATCACTAAGAAAAATCCTAGTTTAAAAAACCATCAAAATAGACCACCTTCGGTCCACGAAGCCACCGAACAGGGGTCCCTAGTGATAGTAGTATGTCATGAATCCAACAAAACTGATATTTTGTCCATCAGAGCCATGATTTCAATTTATAGCAATTTTCATCTCGCTTCCTAATGTCATTTAGGGACACTAGACAAATTTCAATCGAGAACATAAAAACCAAACTGAGAAACATAATTGCATTTTGTTGCATCATGGAGGGTGTTTTTGTGAAAGGGATAGATGACTGCAATCCCCATGCACTCATTGGGCACCTTTTTCAAAATCTTAGCTTATCATGCAGAAATTGCACTACATGTCAATTGACAAAATCCTAGTATAGAAAATTGTCAAAATAAGCAATGTTCACTCTATAAAGCAAATGGATAGGGGTGTCCCAAGCAGTACTCAGATTTCAAAAATCCAATGGAACTGGCAGTTTGTCCATCAAAGCTTCTTTTTTTGAGTTATGGCAAATTTTATGTCTCTTCTCAAGGCCATTCACAAACACTAGACAAATTTCAACTGGGGGGTTAAAAACCAAACCGAGCAATGGAATTGAGTTATGTTACCTCTTGCATGTGTGTTTGGGAAAGGGAGAGATGATTGTGATTCCCATGCACTCACTTGACACATTTTTCAAAATATTAGCTTATCATTCAAAAATTGCACTGCTCATCACTTAACAAAACACTAGTTTAGAAAACCGTCAAAATATACAACATTCGATCTATGCAGCCATCAAACAGGGGTTTCTCTAGTGGTAATCAGATGTTACGAATCCAACAAAACTAATTTTTTGTCCATCAGAGCCATTATTTTCAAGTTATGGCAATTTTCATCTTGCTTACCAGTGTCATTCAGGGACACAAATCAAATTTCAACCAGAAACATAAAAACGAAACTAAGAAATGGAATTGATTTCTGTTTCCTCCAGGAATTTTGTTTGGGTAAGGGTGAGATGTCTCTGATTCCCAAAAAATTGTTGGGAAATTTTTTCAAAATCTTATCCTATCTTATAGAAACTGCACTTGACGTTATTTATCGAAACCCTATTTTAGAAAACCAACAAAATAGACAACTTTTGGTCCATGAAGCCATTGAATAGAGGTGTCGCTAGTGGTATTTGGATGTCATGAATCTAACGGATATGAAATTTTGTCCATCGGAGCCACAATTTTTTAGTTATACCTATTTTCATCTCACTTCACAAGGCCATTAAGGGACACCAAACAAATTTGAACTAGGGGCATAAAAACCAAACTGAGCAACTGAATTCGTTTTCATTTCCTCCTGCAAGTGTGTTTGGGAAAGGGATATATGATTGCAATGCCCATGCACTTGCTTGGAACATTTTTAAAATATTAAACCTATCATGCAAAAAATGCACTGGACGTCATTGAGAAAAACCCTAGTTTAACAAACCGTCAAAATAGACAACTTTCGGTCCATGAATCCATTGAGAAGGGGTGTTCCTAATGGTACTCGGACGTCACAAATGTAATGGAAATGACAGTTTTCCATCATATCTTTTTTTTTCAAGTTATGGTGAGTTTCATCTCGCTTCTTAAGGCCATTCAGGGACACCAAGAAAACATCAACTAGGGGCATAAAAACAAAATCGAGAAATGGAATTGATTTTTGCTGCCTCTTGCAATTGTGTTTGGACAAGGGAGATATAAATGTGATTCCCATCCAGTCGCTCGACACATTTTTCAAAATATTTTCCTATTGTGCAAAAATTGCACTATGTTGATGTATTTGTAACTTCAGAATGTATTCACTTGTATATCTTATGTATTGTACCCCGATGTTTATATCAGGATATATATGTAATGTAATTGAGTCATGTCATGCCTCGATGTTCCTATCAGGAGATTCAATAATGCAAACAAGTCATGTAAAGTCATAGAGTGTACCCTCCTTATTGGTCAAGGGTTAAAGTCCCTACAATTGTGGGGCCCTAGGGTTATTAGACTCTCCTAGAGAATTCAACCCTAGTGATTTATTGTCAAGTTGATAATTATTATAAATAGAGAGGGAGCCTCACTATTTAACACACATTCACTCACACTCAGTTGTAGCACATAATTGAGAGAGAAAGAAGAAGCTCGGACAAGAGAGAGAGAGACTACTGCTATCGGGAGATTGTCTTATTGTCTTTGGGTTTTAATTTTGGTGATGATTCTATCTCTAAGGAAGTTTCAGGGTTTTCTCCTTTATGGTTTCCCCGAGGAAAATCTTTGTGTTCATTGTCTCTTGCGATTTATTGATGTGCTTGTTATTCTCTCAAATATGATCCTAAGATCATATATCTTAAATGTTGAAAATCTAACATGGTATTAGAGCTAACCTGAGAAGAAGACACTATGCAGCTACTGAAGATAGGGATTCCTACTTCTTGGATCTCTCTCCACATATTTTCAACAAAAGGAGGCTAGGCTGACCCTTCTCTCTAGGGTGCATCTTTCTGTCAAAGCAGAATCTGATTCTGAGCATTTTTCAGTTTTTTAACTGACACTACTGCGGGAAATTGGGGCTTTCCACAAAAGTGAAATTTTTGAGTGAGCCTAGGCCTGGATTGGTCTCCTCCCCAAAATCAAAGTTTAGACATCAAGATCAAAGTTTTTGGTTGGGTAGAACTTCGTGAAAGTCAAACCCTAATCTGCTCCTGAACTAGAAAACCAACTCTGCAGAAATTCAACTCCAGATCTAGTTCCAACATCTTGACCTGGGAAGATCTAAATATTTTGCATTTCCATTTGAGGTTCTCTGTTAAGATGTCTCATCATACCAAGCTTGATGAAAATCTTGAGGGAGTTGATAACTTTCGAGATTGGAAGTATAGGATCTCCTTGGTCTTGGAAGAAAATGAGTTGGACTCTTACATCAATGAAGAGGTTCCAGTTCCAGAGGGGGATGAGGCTAAGGCCTTACACAATAAGAAATTGGTCATGGCTAAGAGTATTATTGCTGATTCAATCAAGGATCACCTCATACCACATGTGTCCTGACTAAAGACACCTAAAGAGATGTTTGATGCCCTAACCAAGTTATTTGAAGGGAAGAACATAAACTAGAAGATGACTCTGAAAAACCAATTGAAGAATGTAAAGATCCAGAATGCGGAGACCATCCAGGCTTACTTTACAAGGGTCTCTCAGATCAAGGAACAACTTGAAGCGGTAGATGAAGAAGTAGAGAATGCAGAAATTGTGATGACCACCTTGAATGGTATCCCTAGGGCATGGGACTCTTTCATTCAAGGGATCTATGCCAGAAAGAAGCTAATCAATTTTAGCAGACTCTGGGAGGAATGCTCATAAGAAGAAGCTCAAATATTAGCATGAGAAGAAAAGATGGGAAGTGAAGATCAATTTCTCACAGTACAATCCAAGAAAAGCAGAATAGACCATCACAAAGGTAAGCACTCTCGCCAAAAGAAAAACACTAGAAAGTATAACAAAGATTTGTCTAAGTACATTTTCTATAGATGTGATGAAAGAGGACATATTGCAAGATATTTTCCTAGAAACAAAGATAGATCTCACAAAAGGAAGGGAAACAATAAAAGACATCATGCTCATGCTACAGAAGATGACAAGCATTCTAAGAAGAGAATCAAACAAGACACTGATGGTTCTTCAAGTGATGAAGAATATGTTTTGATTTTCGCTCTCACGGGAAACATCACACATGGAAGCAATGATTGGCTTGTAGATAGTGGGGCTTCCAAACACATGACGAGATTCAAAGAATAATTTGTGAAACTATCAGAACATGAATCACCCCACAAGGTGAAACTTGGGGATGACTACCAGTATCCAATAAAAGGTAGTGGAGAATCCTCCTGTAAATTAGACTCTGGCAATTCTATGAAAATAAAGGATGTCCTATTTGTACCAGGACTAAAGAAGAACCTTCTCTCCATCTCTGCATTAGATGCAAAAGGCATGAGAGTTACATTCATAGATGGACAAGTTCTCATGTGTCAAAAAGGAAAGACTATTGACGATGCAGTAGTACTTGGAGAACAAGAGGGAGGACTATACATATTAAAGGGCCAACCAGAACAAGCTTTGGTTCATGACTCGGTAGAACCAAATGAACTTTGGCATAGAAGGATTGCACATGTGCACTATAGGGCACTACCACTTGCAAGCAAAGTTGTTGAAGGTCTTCTAGAAATACAAGAAAAACATGAAAGAGTATGCAAGGAACGTGTAAAAGGAAAGAACACAAAGAAGACATTTCCAAGTAGCGAAATCAAGGCTAAAGGAATATTGGAAATCATTCACTCTGATGTATGCAGTCCGATGTCATCCAGTTCATTAAGCGGGTATGTATACTATGTTTCTTTCATTGATGATTTTTCTAGGAAGACATGGATATACTTAATGAATAAAAAAGACGAAGTATTCAACAAGTTTAAGGAATTCAAAGCCTTGATCGAAAACTACACAGAGAAGAAGATCAAGATTTTTCAATCAGACAATGGTGGAGAATTCACATCAAATGAATTCAAGGAATTATGAAAATATTCAAGGATTAAGAGGGAGTTGACCACTCCATATAATCCACAACAAAATGGGGTTGCAGAAAGGAATAATAGAACAATAATGGAATTTGCAAGGGCAATGCTTCATAATCAAGATCTTCCCATGCATCTATGGGCAGAAGCGGCTAGAATAGTTGTGTATGTACAAAACCGTACTCCACATAGAGTACTCGAGAACAATACACCTGAAGAAGTTTTTTTTCGGCAAGAAACCAGAAGTCAGTTATCTCAGAATATTTGGATGTCCAGTGTACATACACATTTCGAAAGAAAAGAGGACAAAGTTAGATCCTTCAGGAAGGAAGAGTATATTTGTGGGATACTCTGAAAGCTCGAAGGCTTATAGAATATACTTCCCAGGATTCAAGAATATCGACATCAGCAAGGATGTAACATTTGACAAAGGCTCAACTTACAACAAATCCAGAAAGAGACCTGCTGAAGAACCTGAAGAAATAGAAGT
This sequence comes from Pseudotsuga menziesii, assembly GCA_001517045.1. Lineage (NCBI taxonomy): Eukaryota > Viridiplantae > Streptophyta > Pinopsida > Pinales > Pinaceae > Pseudotsuga > Pseudotsuga menziesii. Next base: position 303,640 of record LPNX011061333.1, on the reverse strand, counting down.
ACCCAGAATTCAAGACACAACCATGAACGAAGCAATTCCAGATAAAGATCAAGAAATAGAAGAAACTCAAGAACCTGTAGATCCACCTCAGGAAAATAATCCTCGCAAGAGGAAACCTTCTTGGGTACAAGAAGCTATCCAAGGTGCAGAAAGATATGGGGCTCCAGAAGAGATACACAGAGGGAGGAAAAGAACCAGTTCATGCTCCGGTTATGTATCCCTATTATGTGACTTCATTGATAAAGAACCTTCCAACTATGAACAAAATTTTGAAAAGAAATAGTGGAAGAATGATGTGATCAAAGAGTATCAATCGATCATTAAGAATGATGTTTGGGATGTTGTCCCAAGACTAGAGGGGAAGTCTATTGTAACTTCCAAATGGATCTATAGTATCAAGCATGTTGCAGATGGTAGCATAGAGAAATATAAAGCAAGATTTGTGGCTCTTGGATTCTCCTAGAAAGAAGGAATAGATTATGAAGAAACCTTTGCACCTGTAGCAAGATATACTTCCATCAGATCAGTACTTGATTTAGTTGCAGTAATGAAGTGGAAATCACACCATATGGATGTTAAGACAAGTTTCTTGAATGGTGTAGTAGAAGAAGAAGTATATGTGGAGCAACCACTCAGTTTTGAGACACATGACAGAGAGACTCATGTGTGTAAGTTAAATAAATCCCTGTACGGTTTGAAACAGGCACCCAGGACATGGTACGACAGAATTAACAACTTCCTCTCTAGTTTGGGCTTTACCAAGAGTAAAGCGGATTCCAACCTTTACTACAAGGTTGAATAAGGGAACCCAGTGATACTCCTACTATATGTAGATGATCTATTTGTAACAGTTGAGGATGGGCTGATTGCTAATACAAAGAGGAAGCTTGATGCCGAGTTTGAAATGAAAGACTTGGGTATGATTCAATACTTTTTAGGCATGGAGGTGTGGCAGAATGCAGATGGAATTTCCCTGGGACAAGGGAAGTATGCAGTAGAGATCCTAAAGAGGTTCGGGATGATGGACTGCAAGGCCATGATCACACCTATGGCATTGAACCTGAAGCTATTGAGTGATGCTTCATCAAAAGCGGTTGATGCTATGATGTATCATCAGATGAGTGGTTCCTTGATGTACCTGACAAATACGAGACTAGATATTTGCTTTGCTGTCAACACATTGATCCAATTCCTAACGAATCCAAGACATGTTCACTTGATTGTTGCAAAGCATATTCTGAGGTACCTGAAGGGTACAGTTGATTATGGGCTCAAGTATGAGGTGAATCAGAAGATTAACCTGGAAGGTTATGTGGATTCGGATTGGGAAGGAAGTGCCATTAATATAAAGAGCACTTTAGGATGTTGCTTTAGTATGGGATCAGGTGTGATCTCCTGGTTTAGCAGGAAGCAATCCTATGTGGAACTGAGTATAGCCGAAGCAGAGTATGTTGCAGCTTGTTTGGCTAGTTGTGAGGCAATGTGGCTAAGAAAGCTACTGTCTAATTTATTTGATCTCCAGATAGATGCTACTTGTATATATTGCAACAACCAGAGCTGGGTGAAGCTATCAGAGAACCCAGTGTTCCATGACAAGTCAAAGCATATTGAGATCAAATATCACTATATCAGGGATATGGTGCAGAGAGGAGCAGTGAATCTCCAATATGTTGTGATCAATGAGCATATAGCTAATGTGCTTACAAAATCATTAGCCAGAGTGAAGTTTGAGTACTTTAGGGATAAGCTTGGTGTTCTCCAGATTGAGGTTCCCTCCAAAGGGAATTGATGTGTCTGTTTTCCTTTCTGACATGGTGGAAGGCTGAGCTTCACATGATCAGATGTAAGTGCAAAGATGCTCTGATGTGATTGTGGGTTGTGTTACCACATGATCAGTGCAGAGATATTCTGATGTGATTGTGGGATGTGAGTGTTGGTCCTTTTTGACATGGGTTTTGGATGTGTTCCTCCCATGGTCAGATGTGAGTGTTGGGCGTGCCTTTCTGACATGGTTCTTGGATGTGTTCCTCCCATGGTCATATGTAAGTGCTGGGAAGGCCTTTCTGACATGGTTCATTCCATGGTTAGATATAAGTGTTGAAGGTGATGAAGACCTACATGAAGGCTAGGCCTACAGCCAGCATGAAAAAGGGATGCCTTTGTAGAAATTCCTGTGACAAGTATAATTGAGATAGCACTAGTGATGATCCATACTTGATGATGATCCAGTGATGCTCCAGATCAAGTGATGATCCAGACTTGATGATGATCCAATAATGCTCCAGATCAAGTGATGATCCAGACTTAATGATGATCTAGTGATGATCCAGATTCAGTGATGATCCAAATCCAGTGATGATCCATACTTGATGAAGATGACTTGATGATGATCCAGAGATACAGAGAAGAAGACTCATGCTAATAAATTATGTTAAGAGAATACCTTCCTAGTTAAGAGGGAGTGTTGATGTATTTGTAAATTCATGATCCGGATTTATGAAGGAATGCAACATAATACACAAATAACCATGCAAACAAATATGCATCGGAAATAACACTTCATTTCATTAATCAATAACTGGAACTTGTTTACATACAGAATGGAAATAAACTAGCTGGAGTGCTGGTAGCTTATCTCTGAGAAGAGATGTGGTGGCTACATGCCTCTGAACTCTGTGTTACAATGAGGCTCGAAGGCCTATATATTATTGAGAAACAATGGAAACCCTACACATCCAAAAACCTAACCCTAGGAGGTGAAACTCCTTAATGTGGGCCCTGTTGGGTAACTTGGTACTTCAATTTCCCGGGGTCGTAACTTTAGCATACTACCTCTGTTTGACGCGCATGATACATCGTTAGAAAGATCTGTTTAAGGACTACATCCATAAATTGAAAATATCAAGTTTGAAACAAACTCATATTTTCTCGACCATTTGATGCCAAAAAAATGTCGTTTAGGGCCTCAAAACGGCTTTGGAAGTTTAGGACCCGAAAACTGCCAAAAATAGTAAATTTTGCTACAATTAAGGAAACTTGAAAAATGAAAGAAACAGTAGTGGGGGTCCAAGAGGAATAGGTGGGTGGCCACCAATATCCTCCTAGATCATTCCTCCCCCCTTAGGAGGCAATGGTCCCCATTGCGTTGAGTTCCTCCATGAGATGAGGAAACTTCTGTTGAACTTGGTCCCCGGTGAGCCATTTTCCCTAGTGAAGGAGTTGGCCTGCTTTGACAACTAAATATAGCTGGATCTTCTACTGGAACAGACTCATATTTTCTTGACCATTCGATGCCCAAACAATGTCATTTTGGGCCTCAAAATGGCTCCTGAAGTTTAGGACCCAAAAACTGCCAAAAATAGTAAATTGTGCTACAATTAAGGAAACTGGAAAACTGAAAGAAACAGTGGTGGGGGTCTAAGAGGAATAGGTGGGTGGACACCAATATCCTCCTGAATCATTCCTTCCCCCTTAGGAAGTAATGGTCCCCATTGCGTTGAGTTCCTCCATGAGATGAGGAAACTTCTGTTGAACTTGGTCCCTGGTGAGCCACTTTCCCTAGTGAAGGAGTTGGCCTGCTTTGAAAACTAGATATAGTTGGATCTTTTGATGGTGGGTGTTCTTGATCTATGTTTCCATAATTCGATCAATTGTGGCTTGTTCCATGCAGTCGGGGTTTAACTCGGTTGGTGTGAGTTGTTCTGCCATGTCGGATGTGTCCAGTAGAGGTGGAAAGTAGGGCCAAAGGTGGTCCACATTGAACACTGGCTACAGACCAAGGAATGGTGGAATACTGAGCTCGAAGGCATTGTCCCCGAAATCATTAGTGATGGTGTATGGCCCATATCGGAGCTAGCGAATCTTGCGGTGGGGTCCAGCAAGGTGCTCCTTCTGTAAATGTAGCCACACTTTGTCGCCCACCTGGAAGTTGTGTTGCACCTGATGCTGATCATGTCACTGCTTGTACTTAGCATTGGATTTGTCCAATACGTCATGAACTTGTTGGCGAATGTGCTGAATGCGCTCAATGAAGCAGTTTGCCTTGGAAACTTTAGACTGTATATGAGCTGAATCAGCCTGAGTAGCTGCAAATGGCATGGTGATGTCAATGGGACATAGTGGCTAGAATCCCAAGCCCACTTGAAAGGGGCTATGGTTGGTTGAGCTATGGAGGGCCCGGTTATAGCTGTGTTGTATATAGGGGAGGCTCTCATCCCATGTGCGTGGATGCTTTGAGTTGTACATGGAAAAATGTGTACGATCATCCTATTGACGACCTCTGTCTGGCCATCATTCTAGGGATGGAAAGATGTGGACTTTGTGAGCTTGGTGTCTAGCATTGACCATAGGCTAGACCAGAATGTACTAAGGTACCTGCCATCCCGGTCTGAGATTATAGACTATGGGATACCAAAGTGTACCCACACTCATTCAAAGAAGAGTTTAGCAGTGGCTTCTGCTATGATATTCTTCTTGCAGGCTGCCATTATGGCCATCTTTGAGAATCTGTCAACGACCACAAACACACAGCCATTACCATGCTTAGTAGAAGGAAGGCCTGACATGTAATCCATGGAGATGGATTCCCAAGGTCGATTAGGGCTAGGCAACGGAGTATAGAGACCTTGCTTCTTGATGGATGGTTTGGCAATGGCACAGGCAATGTAGGATTGGATGTACTTCCCGACGTCCTGTCGAAGGTTCGGCCAATAGAAATACTTCTGCATTACTGCCACTATTTTCTTGACCCCGAAATGCCCAGCGACCCGACTGTAGTGCGCTTCCAAAATCATCTTGGCACGCTCGCTTGAAGGAACACAAAGGTGTCCCATGTGACACAGTAGTACATCCTGGAGGTGAAATTATGGAACTTGGTTTCCCTCCAAGACTGTCTGGTATGTGTGGTTGAATTCTAGATTTCTCTTGTAGAGAAGTAGCCAATCAGAAGTCTCGTGCCCACAAGAGTTGAGCATGGTCGTTATCGCCACGATTGGTGGTCGGCTGAGGCAGTCTGCAACATTGTTGGTGCTTCCCTTCTTGTACTTGATGTTCAAATGAAATTGTTGTAGATATGTGGACCATTTCTAATGGCGATCGTTCTGTAACTTCCCTTGTGTCTGCATGAACTGTAGGAGTCGGTGGTCTATGTGGATGATCATTTCCTTCCCCAAAATGTAATGCTTCCATTACTGGCAAGCCTGTACAATGGAATACATCTCTTTGTCATAGGTTGGATATTTGCGGACTGTGTCTAACAGTGCTTCACTATGATATGCCACTGGATGCCCTTGTTGAGTAAGGACTGCCCCAATAGCATAGTCAGAGGCATCTGTCTCGATCTCAAATTGTTGTTGCAAGTCTGGTAATGTGAGCACTGGGGCACAATAGAGGCGATGTTTCAATTCTACAAACGCCTTCTGCTGAGTTTCTGAACAAACGAATTTTGCTTTCGCTCCTCCCTTGGTGACTTGACTCAAGGGCCAAGTGATTTGAGAGAATCCCAACACGAACATGCGGTATAAATTAGCAAGGACCAAAAAGCTGCGAAGCTCTATTAGAGTAGTTGGGGTTGGCCAATCCCGAATGACTTGGATCTTGGTTGGATCCACATGTACCCCACAATAATCAATAATGTATCCCAGATACTGAACCTGGGTCATGCCAAAAGTGCACTTGTCCAAATTGGCACACAACTTGTGTTGCCGCAATGTTTGGAGGACCTGTCGAATGTGGTGGAGGTGCTCTTCCCAAGTCTGGTTGAATATCATGATGTCATCCAAGTACACTACTACAAATGAGTTGGTGAATGGCCGCAAGATGTCGTTCATCAGTCTCATGAAGGTTGCAGGAGCATTCGTCAGCCCGAAAGGCATGAACAACCATTCGAAAAGGCCCTCCTTGGCTTTGAAGGCAGTCTTCCACACATCGGTCGACTCGATTGGTACTTGGTCATACCCAGAATTTAAGTCGATCTTGATAAAATATTTTTCCCCTTTAAGCTGGTCCAGGAGGTCATCAATCTGTGGGATCGGGTACCTATTCCGGACAGTGGTCTTGTTCAGCACCCGATAGTTAATACAGAGTCTCCAAGTCCCATCCTTTTTTTGTACCAAGATGATCGAGCTCCCACAGGGAGATGAACTTGGCCGGATGTGACCCTTCTACAGCACCTCCTGAATTTGCCTCTTGATTTCATCATTCTCCAGAACAGAGCGACGATAGATCGGTCCATTGGGCAGCGATGCACCTGGGGTCAGATCAATGGGGTGCCTGACCTGACAGTGGAGAGGCACCTTGGTGGGTGAGGTGAATATCTCCCAGTACTCCTCCAGGACCTTTTCCATTTGTTGTTGTTGTGCGGAGGGGCCCTGTCTAGAGGTTGTGGCCACGATCTTCTTCTTGCCCTGAGGGTAGATCATCAAGAAAACAAACTTCCTGGTTTTGGAAATGAGCTTACTGCATTGTTTTGCAGTAACCAAAGAGATACGGTAGGGGGTGGTACCTATGGTACCCTGTACAAATTATTTCCCAATGTAATAATAACAGCACGAGGTCGAGACTCATACACAGAATGTCGCTTCCATAAGTATGGTTGACCTAATAATACATCACAAACATCTGAGAGGAGCAATATCACATAATACCTCATCGGTAATGGTTTGATGCTGTAGGGAAGGTGACACTGTTGGGTGACGCAAAGATCTCGTCCTTGGTGAAGCCACCCAATGGTGTACGGCTGCGGGTGTGCTGTGGTTGGAAAACCCAACCGCTTCATGACCTCTACTAAAATCAGGTTCTTTTGGCTCCCACTGTCGACGATGAACTATAGTGAGGAACCCTTTACCCACATCTGGGAGTGGAAAAGACACTCCTCCTCCTCTGAATCTTTTGGTTCTTCCTTTTGGATCTTCATGGTGGAAACTGTGGCGTTGGGCTCTGCATTGATAATATTTTTCCCTCTGTCATTCCCCTTCTCAGTTTCAGATTCAGTGTCATAGTATGCATCTGATTCAGAAGCCTTTATCTCAACCACCAGTGACTTCTTAGCCCAACACTCACTTGTGTTGTGAGTCAGGCTCTTATGGAACTCGCACCACTTTCCCACTTCCTTCTTCGGATTTGCAGTTTTTCTCTTTACCTGTGGCTTTGGAAAGTTTTATTGAGTCTCCATGCCTTGGCTGTGTCCTTGGTTCTGTGGTTTGGGGGTACCTTTCCCTTGCTTTTTATTTGCAAATCCAAAGTCTCGCTTTTTCTATCTGAATTTTTGCTCAATTTTGGCAGCATACCAATATGCCGTACCGAGCGAGGAGATGTCGAGGAAATCCATTTACTCCTGAATGTATCTGTGCAGACAACTACGGTACTTCAACACCAAATGTTTCTTTGGATATTTGATACCCAACTTGGTGCACAGGGCATGGAACAGATTCATCAGCTCATGCACATCTTTATCTCTTTGCTGCCGCAGCGTAGACCATTGGATGTACTTGTCCTCATAGCTCCCCACCAGATAATATTGTCCCTTTATGGAATCTCAGAAAGAATTCCATGTGGGTACAGCTGAGAACAGAGAGGGTTCCTCATTATTTCTCTCACAGTAGGTTTCCCACCAGTCCTTGACATGGGGGGTGGCTTTGAGTAGAGAAAAAGTAATCTTTTCCCGGTTAGAATAGTCATGAACCAAGAAATATACTTCTAATAGATTCAACCATTTATCTACGGCATCTCCATCTATTCAAACATCAAATATGGGAATGTCGAAGTTTACTTGTACCTTAAAAGGTGTTGCACCTCCAGAGTGGCTGCTAGATGCAGATGCGCCACCAGTGGGAAGTCATTGAAGGATCTGGGCGAAGTTATCCATCATCGCGCTCCTTTGTTTTTAAAGGGCCTCCTTGAGCAACATTTTGATAGGATCTTCTGCACCCTCATCTTTCTTTTCGTCCCCCATGGGTGGTCGTTGGGATTTGTGAGGCTGATTTTGCAAAGGTTCAACCATATCGAACCCTAACACCTTATACCCCACCCTCGTTGGGGACATGCAAAGAAGGATTGAGAAAGAGCAGATTGCTCTGATACCATTGATCTGAATTTATGCAGGAACACAACAGAATACACAAATAACCATAGAAACAAATACGCAGTGGAAATAACACTTCATTTCATTAATCAATAACTGAAACTTTTTTACGTACAGAATGGAAATAAACTAGCTAGAGTGCTGGTAGCTGATCTCTGAGAAGAGATGTGGCGGCTACATGCCTCTGAACTCTGTGTTACAATGAGGCTCGAAGGCCTGTATATTATTGAGAAACAATGGAAACCCTACACATCAAAAAACCTAACCCTAGGAGGTGAAACGACTTAATGTGGGCCCCGTTGTGTAACTTGGTACATCAATTTCCCGGGGTCATAACTTTAGCATACTACCTCCGTTTGACGCGCATGATACATCATTAGAAAGATCTATTTAAGGACTACATCTATAAATGGCAAATATCAAGTCTGGAATAGACTCATATTTACCAAACCATTTGATGCCAAAAAAAACGTTGTTTAGGGCCTCAAAATAGCTCCGAAAATTAAGGACCCGAAAACTGCCAAAAATAGTAAATTTTGCTACAATTAAGGAAACTGGAAAATTGAAAGAAACAATGGTGGGGGTCTAAGAGGAATAGGTGGGTGGCCACCAATATCCTCCTGGATCACTTCAGAATGTATTCACTTGTATATCTTATGTATTGCAACCCGATTTTTATATCGGGATGTATCTGTAATGTAATTGAGTCATGTCATGCCCTGGTGTTTCTATCGGGAGATTCAATAATGTAAACAAGTCATGTAAAGTCAAAGAGTGTAACCCTACTTATTGATCAAGGGTTAAAGTCTCCATAGTTTTTGGGCCCTAGGGTTATTAGAATCTCCTAGAGAAGTCGACCCTAGTGAGTTATTGTCAAGTCAGAAATTAGTATAAATAGAGAGGGAGCCTCTCTATTTAACACACATTCACTCACACTCGGTTGTAGCGCATAACTGAGAGAGAAAGAAGAAATTGGGACAAGAGAGAGAGAGAAACTACTAATATTAGTAGATCATCTTACTGTCTTTGTGTTTTACTTTTGGTGCTAATTCTATCTCTGAGGAAGTTGTGCGGTTTTCTCCTTTATGGTTTCCCCAAGGAAAACCTTTGTGTTCATTGTCTCTTGTGATTGATTGATGTGATTTTTATTCTCTTAGATAAGATCCTAAGATCATATAGCTTAAATGTTAAAGATCTAACACACTGCACATCATCGAGTAAAACCCTACTTTAGAAAAACGTCGAAATAGACAACATCGATACATGAAGCCACCAAACAGGGGTGTCCCTAGCAGTACTCAGATGTCATGAAACTAACAGAACTAGCAATTTTTCCATCAAATTCTTAGTTTTCGAGTTATGGTAAGTTCCTTTTCACTTCCGAAAGTCATGTAGGGCCACTAGACAATTTTCAACCGGGATCATAAAATCCAAACCGAGCAATGGAATTGAGTTTTGTTTCTTCTTGGAAGTGTGTTTGGAAAATAAAAAGATGACTGAGATTCCCATGCACTCATTGGGCACATTTTTCAAAATTGTAGCCTATCATGCAGAAATTGCACTACATGATAATGATCAAAACCCTTGTATAGAAAATTGTCAAAATAGACAATGTTCGGTCCATGGATCCATTAGAAAGGGGTGTCACAAGTAGTACTTGAATGTCGTGAGTCCAATGGAACTAACAATTTATCCATCTGAGCTTCGGTTTTTGAGTGATGGCGATTTTTATCTCGCTTATCAAGGTCATTCACGGACACCACACAAATTTCAATGGGTGGCATAAAAACCAAATTAATCAATGGAATTGAGTTTTGTTACCTCCTCTATCTCTTTTAGTGAAAGGATGAGATGACTATGATTCCCATGCACTCACTCGACATTTTCTTCAAAATATTATCCTATTGTGTAGAAATTGCACTTCATGTCACTAAGCAAAACCCTAGTTTAGGAAACCTTTAAAATATAGAATGTTCGGTCCATGAAGCCACCAAGAATGGGTGTCTTTGGCGGTAATTGGGTGTAATGAATCTAACATAACTGATTGTTTTTCCATTAGAGCCTTTTTTTTTTAATTTATGGCGAGTTTCATCTTGCTTACCAATGTCATTCGAGGACACCATACAAATTTCAATCGGAAGCATATAAACCAAACCAAGCAATAAAATTGAGTTTCGATGCCTCCTACAAGTGTGTTTGGGTAAGGGATAGATGTTTGTGATTCCCACACACTCGTTGGGAAATTTTTTCAAAATCTTAGCCTATTGTACAAAAATTGCACTACACGTCACTTATCAAAACACTAGTTTAGAAAACCAACAAAATAGGTAACTTTTGGTCTATAAAGCCACCTGACATAGGTGTCCCTAGTGGTACTTGAATGTCATGAATCCAACGAAATTGACATTTTTTCCATCAGATCCATGGTTTTAGAGTTATATCAAGTTTCTTCTCGCTTATCAAGGTCATTAAGGGACACCAGACAAATTTCAACAGGGAGCATAAAATCCAAACCAAGCAACAAAATTTAGTTTTGTTGCCTCCTGCAACTATGTTGGTGCAAGGGAGAGATGACTGCGAATCCCATGAACTCACTCAACACATCTTCAAAATCTTAGGCTACCATGCTGAAATTGCACCATACATCACTAAGAAAAACCCTAGTTTAAAAAACCGTCAAAATAAACAACTTTTAGTCCATGAAACCATCGAACAAGGATGTCCCTAGCAATACTCATATGTCACAAATCCAACTTAACTAACGTTTTGTCCATTCAAGCCTTGGTTTTTTAGTTATGGTGAGTTTTGCTTCCGATGGCCATTCAAGGATACCAGTTGAATTCCAAGTAACGAGAATGAGTTTTGTTACTTCTTGTAGGTACTTGGATAACATGACTCCAATGAAGTTGTGCGATTGTTATACCAATGATATTATTATTATGTTAAAAACAATATCTATGATCATATTGTTTTAGTTATGTTTATGAGGGGATATTATCAAACATTTTATATTAAATGTACTCTTAGATTACAATGTAAACAATTCATGAACATGATTGAGAGATGAAAACCATGGTTAATATGCTATTGAAGATATATATTGAATAACATGTTACATATTTAAGTTTAATGATATTACAACTTTAGGAAAAAACATGGTTCGAAGCGAATAATATATGTGATATCATATTTTTCTTCACTTTAGATATAATCATGGGGATGTCTATTTTTCTTTGCCTTCATGTGTTCTTCTATTGTGATATGAAAATTTATGGTGTACATGTGTTAACCCAAAAAATTACCCAACTAGATCTACATGACCTACACCATGCAAAGACATCTATTTCATTACCCTCGTTGACCCCCACACCCTTGTAAAGGCTCAAAAACACCAAAAAGGGCTTAAAAACCCATAAAAGAGCCTAAATAGCTCTCAAAGGGGCTAAAGCCTTCAAAAAGGGGCTAAATACCCTAAAAGGGGCCTAAAAACCCCAAAGGAGCTAAGAAATGGGCAAAAGGGGCTTAAAGCCCTAAAAAGGGGCTAAATCCCTGACCAAGGGCTTAAAGCCCTAAACTCAGAAAAAAGTTATAAATACAGGGGTGGGGGTCACTCTAAAAAATGTTCCCCATTTTCGTACCATTAGTTTTCCTGTGTGAGTGCCTTGAGACCCATCTCTCTCAATCCATTCACCATCTTGGCTCCACTTGCTCCATTTGCTCCATTAGCCAATCCCCATTCCATTAAGTGGTAGCACCTTGAGCTAGGGCATGGTGGCCCATCTTCCAGCAAGAGAATAGGTATAATGGTGTCAATGCTTTCTTATTGTTTAATCTAGTTGCTTATAGCTTTTTTTTTGCTAACATTTTCATTGCAGGGTTGTTATTTGTTCATTTCTGTAACAGGTTTATTGCATGGTTTTGTCTGGTTCACTAACCCCTTTCTTGCAGGTTTTCCCTTCCATCCACATAGACCCTATCCTTCCATCCTATAGACGAAAGGTAGTCATTTTCACTCATAGCTAGGGTGAAATCCTTACTACAACATGTGTGTATGCATGGTTGTGGATACACTTGATATGTGTGGTTACTATCTGCTGATGAGATGATGTTTATATTCATGGTTGAAAAACTCGTGAGAATGCATAAATTATCACACTTATATTTGCAATATAACACATAATATGCATTATGTAATGGAATTGATACTAATGCTTTAAATTAATTATTTCTTGGTATTTGCAAATGGTGAAGATGACTACGTAGGTGATGATCCTGATTATGTTGTCACCGATGTACCATAGAAAGATATTGTCGATAATGATACAAATGGATCAAATGAAAACAATGATGAATATGATCTTGGGATAGATGATGATGATGAGGATGCGAACGAGGATGACGATGATGATGGTAGCCATTGATTCTACTATTGAGATTGTGGATGTTTTTTTCTTTCTCCATGCTACTAGACACATATTGTTATTTTGTGATTATCCAAGTTCATATTACATTTTGGGTCATTTTGATTTGTATGGTGGATTCATGTTGACATAGAAACTTTGATTATTGTTAATCATTTTGACTTTTCTAGATATGTATATAAAAAAAAAAATTCTTGTGATATTCATATTTTCACTATATATATATTGATTGTTCACTTGTTGTTTTAACCTTAATACAATGATCTATTTGATATATTATTGATGCAATCATGTTTTATAATTTCACTTCTTTTGATGAAAGACAATGTTGATGTTATCACTATTATATCTTAAATTTATATATATTGGAAGTTGTTGATGATCTTTTCATGGAAAATTAATATATATGATGATATTACTGCTTTGGATAAATGTCGTCTGTTTCTGTTAAATTTCTTCATAAATGCTATGCAATTAGTCTCAATAATTATATCTACAATTAATTTGAATGTTTCATTATGTTATTTCAGAACTATGAAGTAAATGATATATGAGAACTATTGAAATTAATTAATAATTATAATAATTTGATATAATAAATATATTAACATACAATTGGATATGGTTGTAGGTGTTAATAGAAAGTGTAATGTGGTGCTAATAAGGAAGCAAAAACAGGAGCTAAAACAGAATCCCACTATGTTCTAGATCTAGAAGCAACATTGGACACAAAACTTGGCACTAAGTTGGTAGTCAATTTTGATGTTATTTTGGATGTCAAAGTAGAAGGCAGACTGGAAGCTAAACTAGTGGCCAACAAAGGAGAAAAATTTGATGCTAAATGAAAAGCTAAGTTAGGCTCTCACGAGGAATCAAAATAAGAAGAAAGACAAGGAGTTAAACAAGAAGCAAAATGTGGGAGTAAACTTTGGACGATAAATTGGGCGTTGAAGTAGTAAAAAAACATGGTGCTAATGTGTGCATAAATAGAGATGTGAAACTAGGCATTAAAAGGGATGAAACACTTGACGCTAATGATGAAGCCAAACATGGTGTTGATATGGTAGAAAAATACGACGTTACTTTAGATGCAAAACATGGCGCTACATAGGAAGAAAAATATGGTACAACAATAGAAGAAATAATTGGCGTCATTTTGGTAGAAAAACATGATGCAAAAAAAAGAAGCAAAAATTGGTACAAATTTGGAAGAAAAAATTGGCACATATTTGGAAGTAAAACGTGGGGAAAAATGGGATGCTAAAGTGGTAGCACAAATGGATGAAATATTGGATGTTAATTTGGATGAAAATATGGCGTGAACAAAGATGCAAACATAGATGCTAACATGGTGTTATTAAGGATGAAAATGTGATGCTAATGGGGATGTCATTTAGGAAACAAAAGAGGACGCTCTCTAGGAAGCAAAACATGACGTTGTTTAGGAATAAAACCTCGATGATGTTTAGGAAGTAAAGTTGGACGTTATTCTAGAAGCAAAAAAATAGACATTATTTTGGATGTCATAAAGGATGCTATCTAGGAAGCAAAAAAATATACGCTATTTTGGATGTCATAAAGGATGTTATCTAGGAAGCAAAAAAATACGTGTTTTGAGACGTTTTAAGTTTTTTCCATGACACATCCCATTTAGCATCTAGTTTGAACACTCAATGTGAACAAAATTTACACTAAAAAGGGACGCTAAATGGGACGCTAATTCCAGGATTTGTTGTAGTGAACATAGGCCCTCTTGAGCCACCCCAATGGAATCATGAATTCCAAACTATTTACTAAACATAGTCAAGTAGGGAACAACCTTTCTATGATCATAACAATGATATTTTCTATAAAGATATAGAAAATCTGTTAAAGACATGATTTTTCTGAGTCTTTAAAATATTTACAAGATATATAGCTACAAAGGACTAATTAAAAGGAGAAAAAGGTACTCTCTCAGACAGATCCTAATAAATTAGGGAGGAAAATTATAAGTCGTAAAACTAAAGAAAACAATGTGATTTTGTTGAGGGACTAGAATTCCTACCTTAAAAATATTTAATACTCCCTCGATGTCAAGGACAACATTCAGACCCTTTATACAAAGAATTTTTTTATCTTTATAAGAGAAAGAGTTTGGGGTTAAGTGACTCACAAAAGGGAAATCTAAGGACATAGAAGGATACCAAACAAAAGTTTTAAAAAGTGGTGGGCCTATCCTCATCCCTTGCATCAACAAGCTCGTCATTAGCAGTGAAGCAAGGTTTCCCTAAACCTTGCAAATAAATCCTCGTTGTTCCTATTTCTAAAAGTGGACACTAAACCTATGCATCTAATTTAAATGAAAATTATGTGCAACCCTTTTTTCTCCAAGTTGCACGAAATTATTTCAAAAAAAAAGATCTACATATGGCTAGAAAGTTAGGGAAAAGATTTAAATTCTAGGCATGATTTAGGAGCTATCATTAAACACCTTGTTATGCTTAGGATCATTGTTAATGAGTATTGTAATAATAAATCCAATCTCTTATGTTTCTTTGTTGACTTTAGAAAATCATTTGACACAATTCTTAGAGCTAATATTTCGACTAGATTAGAACACTTAAAAGTCCTTTTTGAGTTGAGAGTTGTTGAGATAAGGTTGTGTAAGAAATGTATTAGCAAGTTTAGGAAATCTAAGCGTTGGTCAGAAGAAATTAATTGTAATTGTAAGGTTGTTCCATATCTCCTATCCTTTTTGGTAAACACATTCACAAGATAGAGGGTTTTTTGGAACACCCACATTGTCCTCAAACAACTATGGCTAAAATAAGCACCATCTTTCTTCTTTACATTCATTATATTATTCTTATGGTGAGGAGTCTCGATTATTTCTATATGAAATTGAAAATTGTCAATATTTTTTTCTATATAATGGGTATGACTATTAACTATGAGAAAATAAAGCTTATGATAGTTAAATCCAAAAATATCACTTATGTTAATTGCATGTACAACTACAACAACTCAATGGAGGAAGTGACTTCATACAAATATCTCAAAATCAAACTTCATAACAATCTTAATTGAAACTATAGCATTGGGAGAAAGGGTTGATGAATAGTGAAAATCTTATTAAGGACCTGAAAATAGGTGTAAATGAGTAGAACTTTGGCTTTAGGATAATAAGAAACTCATCTTTGAGAATCTTTTCATATTTGTTATCTTATATGGGTGTAAAGTTTGAGGTTGTGACATCTCTAAAGAATTGTAGAGGGATAGAAAAAATTTAAAAGTGTTTTATAACATATAATCTCAAAATAAAAGGAAATACATGCACTATCTGCTAGGGTTAACCTTGAATCAGGATTGAGTCAAAGGTGGTTTAGGTCTAACACATGGTTTGTTGTAGCCCATGGTATTGTCCCATAGTATTTTGCATGTGATTAGGTGGTTTAGGTCTAGCACATGGTTTGTTGTAGCCCATGGTATTGCATGTGATTAAGCTTTTATAAGGCTTGAGGTGGCTCCATTGTAAAGTGGTCGGGAGGTGAGGGATGACTAGCTCACTTGGCCTGGATGGCCGGTTTTGGCCATGTAATGAATATCTTCATTGGTATTAGTTTTCCCCGCATAGGGTTTCCAAGGTATATTGTGTGTCATCTTAAATTGTTGCATGTCTATTTTATTTCTCACTCATATTGTTATATTTTATTGCTCATTATAATCTTAACAACTCATATCAGAGCTCGAAGCAAAAAAAATACTTGTGGGAGACCCCCTAGAAAAACAACTTGGCCCGTTTTTTTAAATCTGGCATCGCAAATCTGATGCAGTAAAGAAATGGTGAATTGCTGCTCTCACTAAAAGGCATAAGAAGAGAAACCCTAGCCGCATGTGTGTGATAAAATCCACAACGTGAAAGGAAGGGCCTATAATATCAAAGGGCTAGTTGCCAGGAGAAAAGAGCACGATGGCAAGTTGCATAGGTCTCGATAGAAGAAAATGGATCTGGCGTGGAGAATATCGAGAGCCAGATCACGTGCGTTTTATGGTCGGATATGGGAATATAGGTCGCAAAGGAGAGCCAGCGAGCCTATGTAAGGATCATTCAAAGCCACGGAGGAGAAAATTCCCATTGATTTGCTGCAAGAGACCAATGCATTTTGAGATCTGCTGAGGGATGCAGAGATCGTTGCAAAGAAAAGGTGGCCACATGTGGTCAATCCATATAGATTGTCTTTCAGTTCAAAGTTGTGATCCGTTGAGGAGAGCACCATTGTGGAGGTCATCATGGCGGGCTTTCTGTGCATGAATATTTTATGCAAGAGGTAGAAGCAGGAGACCGTGTGAAGGAAAGAGAAGGATCGGGTCGTTATTGCATGAACCTGAGCTACGAGTAAGGTTGTGGAAAGACACTGCGACTATGGAAAGATGCAAAGGTGGCCTACATGTGGATATGTTGAGATTGATGGTGGATTCACCAATGAGAATCCGCTTGAGTGGATCTGCGTCTCTGGTAGTAGAGATGCCTAGATCTACAAATCTTGGTTATGATAGGTGTAGTCGCAAGGGTTGAAAAGAAGCCGCTATTTTTTTTTGCAGGGGGGGATGCATTTAGGTGGAGAACACCTTGGTGTTGACAAAGATCCATATTGGAAAGTGGAGGCACGATTTAGACAAGTAGTGGGAAGGTAAAGGTAAGGCAGTCAAGCGAGGGCTTGTGCAATGTTTTGGCAATGTACACATGAGATATGCATGCATATGAGATGGTTGTATTTGGATGAGGTGGCATGCGAAGGCCCACGTGCGCAAAGGACACCAAGGAAAGGAAATATTGAAAAATAAAGGAGTGAGCTAGCTATGGAGCAATCCTCCCTCCATCGGACGGAGGAGGAGCAAAGTCAACGTTGACTTTGCTCCTCCTCCGTCCGATGGAGGGAGGATTGCTCCATAGCTAGCTTACTCCAAAAATAAATGCAAATGTCTTTGGGTATTTTCTTTAACTTGGAGTTAGTAAGAAACATATCCTAGTCAACTGAGTGTGTGAAAAGTTTGTTATAATTGACTACTCTGACAAATTTTCACATCAAATGAAATGCAAGCAAAGATAAGAGGAGAGCTTTGTATTGGCATAGACATCATTGTGCAACAAGAACAAGCATGGCACTTGGAAAGGAATGCAAGGCATGGAATGAAGAGCAAGAAAGCGAGCATGGAAAGCGAGAGGATGAAACAACAAATGGTGATGGTGTAGTCACCATGAAGACACATAAAAGAATGTAATGGAGTGGTTTGCATGTAAATAGGTATATGCTTGTAAGACCTAGTAAGGCATGCATACCCCTGTTAACTCAGGGGTAAAGTTAAGAGATAGACCTAGGTGATAGGGGATGTATGTGAGGGTTCTCGGTAAAACTTTGAGGGGAGTTGGTGATTACTCCAAGTAAAGTTTAAAGGGTGGATTGTTAGGGTTGACCTTGACTCGGGATTAAGTCAAAGGTGGTTTAGGTATAGCACATGGTTTGTTGTAGCCCATGGTATTGTCCCATGGTATTGCATGTGATTACATGGTATTGCATGTGATTAAGCCTTTACAAGGCTTGAGGAGGCTCCATTGTAAAGTGTCGTAGAGGTGAGCGGTGATTAGCTCACTTGGCCCAAATGACTGGTTTTGGCCATGTAATGAAGATCTTCATTGGTGTTGGTTTTCCCCACATGGGGTTTCTAGGGTATATTGTGTGTCATCTTAAATTGTTACATGTCTGTTTTATTTCTCACTCATATTGTTACATTTTATTGCTCGTTATAATCCTAGCACTATCCTATGTTCTCTTCCACATTGAGAGCATGGCTATGAGAATATGCCTAATGTATACTGACAAGATAAACGATATGGGAGACAATAGGATTCCTAATACTACTAAATCATTCAGGACTTAAGGTACATATCACTCTATAGAATAGTGGTAATATTAAAAATATTACATCTAAATTTAAGGAAATTTTGTGGTGCAATAAAGAATTAGTTGTTATTCAAACTATTACAGGAAGTAATTTTATAAATGGAGTGGAATCCTATGTGTATTTTGGTGCTCTCGAAGCACATTTCAAACTTTATAGCTAAGTCCATCTTCAGGAGAAAAATGCATCTTGATGGAATATGAAGCCAATGAACCATACAAATATTGAACTAAGTCAAATCATCATTGAACAAGGTGTCAACCAGATAATTTTTCTTAGTTGTGTAATATTTAAATGGACATATCATTATTTAAAAACATGTATAAAATTTTTCCAATATTCGTTTAGTATGATGATTCTCGATTTTTATTGCTTCATGAATGTGTCTTCTGTTGTGATGTTCTTCAATTGCAATTACCTTTGTATCTTCTATGCAAATGTGATGGTTTGATTTTTTAGAATGCTCTGCAACTGCTGACTTCTTAATTCTATTGTGCATTATATCAACACAATGTTCCTTAAGTATAACTTTCACTGAGTGCCTTGTTTCACCAATGTATATTTCAGCATAGGAGCATAGAATCAAGTAGATACCCTTTCTTGACTTGGGATCGATCGGATATTTAGCTCTATCGAGGATATTCCTTAAGGAGTTTGGACGACAAAAAGAAGTTATAATATGTTTTTGTCTAAGAATTTTAGCTATTATGTTTGTTGTCCCTTGGATGTAAGGGAGAAATGCCATTTTCATGTTTTCATCTTAGTTCTTAGCTATCGGGATTTTTGTTTTATTAAAGGCCCTTTTTATACCCCTTAATTTGTAACCAGTATTTTGTAATACCCAAGAGAGATGTGTCACAAATTCTAACCACTCTTGTGGCAAGTGTGAAGGATACCATGCTTTTGTGTTGGGTGATGATGAGATTCAGCGTGCAAATATTTATCAGTGTGGGTTTTCTTACAGTATACTTGGCATGATAAAGAACCATCAACGTTCTTTGTGATCAACATGTCAAGGAAAGGAAGGTTATTATTTTCTTGGATCTCCATGGTAAACTTGATGTGATCTACAATGGACTATTTAGATGCACTTGGAACTTGTCAAGATCCTTCTTTCCATGTGGCTAAATGATATTGGTATCATTCGTGAATCTCTTCCATTCTTGGTTTTTTGAGGGACCAGGATTCAATAGATTTCTTATCAAGGTATTCCATATATTGATAACTATTGGTGAGAGTGGAGATCCCATAGCAACACCATCAATTTTTTCATATATCTCACCACGGAAAACAAAATAGGTTGATAAGAGAAAATTAAGATATTACAAGGTGTTGATCAAACATAATCTAGAAGATCTCTCTATTTTAAATAGCTTAAAGAATAACATCGACATTGCTAAAACAAGAATAAAATCTCATGAGCTCCACAGTCAACAAGGCACTAGACAACTCCTAAACATCATGGAATAAAAGAAATATACATGGATGAAGATGAAAATCATTTTATCATAGAATTTCCTATATATACCCACATTAGAATGCAATTTCAAAATGTTTTCTCCAATATAGATCTTCCTAATCTTTTAACTCATCAGAATTTGGTAATCTAGGACTACTTCTCATAAATCTTGAACACAAAAATAAAATCTGGATAATTTAGATATATTAGTCGACAATATAAAGTAGTCTAAATGTTATATAATTTGATTTTTGAAGAATATCATCAATAAATTCAAAGTTAAATTTTAATTTTTCATTATTTGAAAACTACTCTTCAATATTCTTATTATATCCACATTATGCAATGTAAACCAGTCATTCATGCATATATATATATATATAATTCTAATCATTTTTCTTAAATTTTAATTTGGTTTCAAAAGGCTTAATAAAAATGACGAGAGAATGTGATTTTTTTATTATAAATTAACAAGTTTAGACTCCTGTATATACTATGTATGCAAATGCTTATGCAGCATGCTATAAAATTTTACACCCCAAATAAAAAATGATCAGAATAAAGTCTTTAAACCATACAATTAAAATTATTGGAATAAAGTGTAAAACATTAGTTTAATTATTGATTGTTTCATTTAAACGGTCTAGAACAAAAGAACCTGACGCCCATTTTAATACTCAAAGAAAATAGCGGAAACACGAAACTGAAACAGTGAGGGGACCGAAGGAGGGATCGTTTTAATACTCAAATGAATCCGGGATACCAATGAAAATAGCGGAAAGAC
>LPNX011061333.1:181213-282830 GCA_001517045.1 Pseudotsuga menziesii | reverse complement strand
GCATCTTCGATTGAAAATCAATAAACTTAGTGACAGCATCAGTGGAGATTCCTGTGGAATAGACAGAAAGTTTTTTCATTCAACATTGAGCTGGTCTTGATCTAGGTTATAGACCCATTAACCTAGGGAGTAAGCTAGCTGTGGAGCAATCCTCCCTCATTAGATGGAGGAGGAGCAAAGTTAGCGTTGACTTTGCTCCTCTTCAGTCCTATGGAGAGAGTTTTGCCCCACAACTAGCTCACTCCATTAACCTAGACTTATACTAGGCCCAGGCCCAGGCCCAGGCCCAGGCCTTTAACATAAATGAAAACCAAAACATATACTTTTCTCTCATAAAAGTTGAATAAGTCAAATAAGTCAGGCTTTACAACATGATGTACGTTTTTTCAACTGGCGTCCACCAAGCAAGAGAGAGTATCCATGCAGAAACAGAGAGAAAGCAAAGTAAATTGGAAGGAAACTAGTATAAGTATACACCCACTCTGTCATAGTTGTATGTTCACATTGCAAACGCTATATGCAAAAGACTTATGCAATCTTCTTGCTGAGGGCCATTCCTTTCATCTTCTTTTCCTGTTGGCGCAAATAAAGAACTTAGAGTTTGAGAAGAAAGAATGATGAACAACTTCGTACGCCTGGGTGTTGGAATTTTAGGTCTTCAGCGCTACCATATTTCTAAATATAAAACTCTCTCTTGGTGCTCTATGATCACATATACGAGTTTATGTTTCTATTGATCACGTAAGACCTATTTTTTTTACATTTGAGAGTCATGTAATTAAGTTGTATATGAATTAAAATGTTAATCATCTAAACTGATTTTTTCTCTGACTTGATATGACAATACAGGAAGTGCGTTTGCTTTGCTGATGTATGGCGCACCAATGTGAGTATAATCATTTTATCTCTATGGTGCCACTGCCTATAAATTATAAAGTTAACTACGTTGCAAACCGCCATTATAAAGCTAATTTTATTTTTGGTGATAATGGTGAACAGTACTACATTCAAGAGGGTAATAGAAAAGAGAAGTACAGAGAGCTTTTCGGGGTTACCATATGCAATAGCGCTCTTCAATTGTCTTCTCTACACGTTATATGGGTCGCCTTTAATCAGCAACGGGTGGGATAACATTGTAGTTATAGTTGTCAATGGCATTGGCCTTCTTATCGAGTGCTGCTTCGTTTGCATCTATCTCACATTCGCTCCACCTAAACCCAGGGTAAAATTTGGAATCTCATCATACTTCCTCTAATGTAATATGTGATCCAATATGTGATCCAAGAGTTGCCTGCTTAGAATTAATGGCCTATTTATAATTGATTAGCATTATACTTACTGTCTGTCTCTATATTGTTTGCAGAAGAAAATGGCCGGGATGATTGCCTGTGCGTTGGTGGTGTTTGGGACTATTGCAATAGTTTCATTCTCTGCTGTATATGATCACAATCATAAGAAATTCCTTGTAGGAACTACAGGAATGGTAGCGACAGTTATTCTCTACGCTTCGCCACTATCCGTAATTGTAAGCTTTCTTCTGCTTAATTTTCATCACTATGACGCACTATACCAGTCGTGGAATAAAAAATCCCAAAAGGCTCAACTGTTTGATCAGCATCCATTATTGCTACTGATAGTACCTATTGTTAACATTCTTTACACTGTTTGTCACTATACAGAGACTGGTAATTCAAACGAAGAGCGTGGAATTCATGCCGAGTTTCTATTTCTCGCTGTTCGCTTTCCTGGGAAGTGTGCTGTGGATGGTGTATGGTGCTCTCAGCAGAGATATTGTCATCATGGTAACATTATTTAATAATTAGTTCTTACGAATTTATATCACAAAATTCATTGGATCTGAACTTTGAAGCTTCCGCTGAGTGATCTGTTTCTGTGTGGTGTAATAAGTAATGTTGTGCAGGCACCAAACTTTGTTGGAGTGCCATTGGGGGCAAACCGCTGAAATCAATGAACGAGAAGTGTGAGGAGAACAAAACAAAGTTCCGCTCCGATGAACAAGATATTGAGATGCAACTGGAAGTATGACTGAAGGCGGGAGATGGATCCATCTCTCTGGAATGTGCAAGTCCATACTTATCCGCACTTCGAAGCATGCATCCGTATTGAATTATTGTATAGATGTTTGTGCTGTTTAGAACAATAATCTCGTAATAAAAGATCGATAATGTGAAGATGCAAAAGATTTGATTCTTAATTATTATCTGTTTAATGATCTTCAAATCAGTGCCTTAAAATTTGTTTATGAGCTCAAGATGTTCAGAGTTCCAAAACGAAGGAGCAGTTAAATTGTGATATATGCATATGTCTCTTTTAGCTCACAGTTAAGTCTTTATATATCATGAGTTCAAATCCTGTGCATCGACTGTTAAGAAGGGAACATTCTGAATCCACAACCCGGCGCTGAGCTGTGGGACTTAAGGATATAGGGATTCCTTGTCCAAAAAAATTGAAACCTATTCCATATTAAAAAATAGAGCTTCAATACTTAATATTAATATTTTCTAAACATTCTTACACGGAGTAACTCACATAATTTCTACATGCTATTGAGATTGCTGGATCACAAGTTAAAATCCTGAGCTTAAGAAAGGGAGCCATCCTGTATTGTGAACCAGGTTCAGGTGTGGGACGTAGACGTACAGGTGTGGGGATTCCTCAAAAAAAATTGAAAACCAATTCTATATTTTCTGACCATGCTTACACTGCAAATCGCATAATTTCTACGTGTTATTGAGATTGGTAGGTGCAACTCACATAATTTCTAGATGCTATTCATATTCTAATTGTTTTAGTCTCAATGTACAATGCGAATGTTATTGAGGTATAACTTCAATAATTCAAGTTTAATATATAATTTATTAATGTAAATGATGCAATAGTAACCACTATATTAATAAGATTAATATGTTTGGAATACCACTATATATTTGAATTATTAATAGTTATTTAATAATTAATTTAATAATAACTACAATTGATTGTCATTAAAGTAATGATTTTGAAATTGAAGTTAAGTTAATTATTAAAGTTATCTAATAATAACTACAATTGATTGTCATTAAAGTAATGATTGGAGTTGAAGTTAAGCTAAAGTTGAATCATTATTTGAGTTAATCTAATAGATATCTAATAATCAAATAGTTGTACATCATGACTTTTAATTACCAAGTTGAAGTTTTTTAATCAAAGGTAACGGTTACATCATCAAGAATTAAGAGCACATCCATGCATGGATCAAAACTCATATCATGGGGCCCATGGGAAAGAAGTAAAAGACATGCAGATCTATGTAAACTCTCATATATAGTGACTAGCAAAATATATGACTGTCATATATGCCCCTAGGGGAAATATAGAGAGCCGAGAGGAATTATCCTAGGAAGAGATTTTGGTGAAGCCAATATAAAACACTCACACAAAGGTGACATAACAGCAAGTTGAATCTCACAAAAGTATTATATGCCATACTCAAAAGAAAGGAGTAGGTCAATTAGAGCAAATCTCTTCTAAAATAGTTGTAACGATGCTTCCCGTGACTAAACCTTCATAATAATCAGTAAAGGTCAGTTGACCAGGGGCCAATATGAGCCCTTCCTTGGATAATGTATTTGCTCTCTCATTATGTTCCATATAAACATGTTTAAAGTCCACATATGAAAAGGATACTATGAGCTTTCTTATGTTGTTACACCATGCCTCCAAGCTTAGAATGGTGAGAGAAGATAAGTCCTTTGCCCAGTTTATAATAACTGACGAGTCTCCAAAAACATGTAAGTAGGGCAGCCCAATTTCTTTTGAGACATACAATAAGGCCCAAAGAGCCAACACTTCAACTCGGGTATTTGTACTTCTACCACATCGCAATTTGATAGAGAGATGATGATGTTCATTGATCCATATACAGACACTTGCACCTCCAGACGAATCAGTTGTAGCCCCATCGAAAAAATCCATGGGATAGGATTTGTGATGTGGGCTACCAATGTTCCTAACTTTAGACCCTTTTTTTCTGAGGCACCTGGTAGGATGCAACATCAAGCATGATAATGGGACAAAGTCTCGAAATATTTGGAGTTTTGTCTTCAAAAATGTAACAATTTCTAGTCTTCCACAAATTCAAGATGATGAATAAGGGGAGATAGAGAAGATCATCATCAATTCTTGTGATTGAGTTTGAGATGTTTTCTAAGACCGATGTATCAGTCTAGTTCAAATGTACATAAAAAATTCTACCAAGGCTACTTATAACTTCTTGAGCAAATATACATTCCATAAACAAATGATAGACTGATTAATCTTTGTACTTGCAGAGACTGCATCTATTGGGGCCACTCCATCCCTTCTTAATCAGATTATCCCACGTATTAATTTTACCTTTTATAGCCAGCCAAATAAAACATTTTATTTTCTGGGGAATGGAAAAGTGCCAAACCTGAGTGTAGATGTTGTGATGAGCCATGGGAAGATTTGTTGATACAATGAGATCATATGCTCTTGTTGCAATAACCATACCATTTTTTTGATTATACATCTAGATAAGGGATTCTTCAGTATTCCTTACTTAATGCCTCAATGTGTGAGGCCTTTTATAAAGTCAATCCATTGTTCAGCCCTTTCACCCCCAAGATGTAAGTCACATGCTGAGTATGAGTAATTTAGCCCATGTGTATCCCCTTCCAGGTTCTGTGCCTGAGCAAGATAAGTAATCCCATAATTTGTCAAATAGTCCCTAAGGCTCTCAGAGAGAATATAAGACGCATTGAGACCAGCAATTGGATCCACTCCTGGTTGAATATTCATCCCATTACCAACTTTCCTACCAAGCTTGCATGTAATCCAATTCAAAAATCTAATAAACCCATTCCAAAAATATGAAGTTCTAGCAACAGAGAAGGACCGAGATCTAAGCCAGACCTCTAGAGGCCTGTTTTTTAAATATTTATGTGTTATTATCCAACTCCAGATACCCTTTCCCATTAGTAGCTTCCACATACATTTTAGTCCGAGCGAGGTCACAAACCAATCAAGGTTCTTTATGTCCCAGCCACCAAATTCAATTGGGGCCGAAATGGATTTCTAGTGAATTAAGTGAGTTCTCTGGTGACCATCTGAGTTCCCTAGAGGAAGGAAAAGATGGAACTTCTCAAAGTGTTCATAATGGATCTGGGAGTATGTGCCAGGGAAAACCAATAAAATGCTAAACTTGTGAGAACTGATTTGATAAGAACAACCTTGCCACCAAGCAAGAGAAGTCTGTAGGTCCAGTTATTTATCATTTTTTTCAAAAATTTAAACCATCCATATCTAGTCAAAAGTTTGATATCCCAAGGGATTGAGGTGGTATCCCAAGTATTTGAAACCTATGGAGATTGGTTCCATACTGTAAGGAAGAAGAGTAAAGATTTGTCTCTTGGTGTCTTCATCTACTTCATTATATAGGAAGGATGAATTTTCCTTGCTTACAGTCATCCTCGTAGCCGAACAAAACAAATCCAGAGCATCTTTGAAAGATTTCCATTCACAAACAGTACCAAGAAAAAATAAAATCACATCATCAATGAAGAACAGATGATTTAAGGCCAGACTTTGTGAGAAATGTATTCCCTTGATGTGTCCCTTTCTTTGAGCGTCGTTTATGATCAGACTGAGACTTTCAATGATCAGAATGAATAGAAGAGGGGATAAAGGGAAACCTTGTCATATCCCCCTTGAAGCTGGAAATAAATCCGAAGGTGTCCCATTGACTAGAACAACAAAACAAGAAATTGTAACACACCCCATGATCCAATTCACACCCTCCAGTGGGATACCAATCTGTAAGAGGACAAGACTCAGAAAGGTCCAATTTACCCAGTAAAAATCTTTGACTAAATCAAGTTTTAAAGCTAGGACCTTCAAATTCTTAGATTTTATAGAATGGAGGGCCTCTTGTGTAATGCCCATGGGTTTTGTAATTTTTCTATCTTTTAGGAAACCAAACTGCTGAGCAGAGATAGCCTTGTTTAGGATAGGTTTCAAACAAAGAGCAGCAATTTTTGAAATGACCTTATAGACAAGGTTACACAAAGATATGTGTCGAAAGTCAATAAATGTTTTAGTCTTTTCCCACTTGGGGATCAGAGTCCACAAGGTAGAGTTGATGGCTCTAGTAACTTTACCCTGAAGGCTTGCTTGTTCCGCAACATTACATAAGTCTTCCCCAACAAGATCAAATAAATCCAGGAAGAATTCAATCAACCATCCATCAGGACTCGATATTTTATCTTTCTTAAAACCCCTTAGTACAACTTCAACTTCCGAGAGGGATATGGGCTTGAGAAAAAATTATTTTTCCAAATCCTGAACATAAGTGGGAAAAAGACTAATCACCTTGAGCTAGTAAACAATATTGGTACTACCATCATCCTCAAATAAATCACTAAAGTGTTGTTTACCAAGCTGCTTAAGTGGAGTGTCATTAGTAATCAAGTTACCCTCATTATCTTGGAGAGATTAGAGAGTTTTTGAATTTCTTCTGGTTGAGGAAAAAGCATGGAAAAATTGTGTGTTGGCATACCCCTCACTGATCCATAGAGCTGTACTTTTTAATCTCTGAGAAGTCACCTCATGGGTAATGAATTTATCTTTTTTAGCTTTAAGGACCCTCAATCTGTCAGCATCAGTGGCAGAGAGAATACCTAAGTCCATATGAAGGAGGGAAGTAATCTCCACATTAATATCCAGTTGAACTTTAATTTTTCCAACTATCATGAATTCTGCTTATGACATGTTAACTAAGCTATTTTTTTTTTGAATATGTTAATTATGAATTTTGGACTACCTCCATAGAATCAATCTAGAGAGTACGCTTGTCTCATTATCATCCATAGATGAAAAATCATAGATGATAGTCCTCCCAAAATTCCTAATTATCTATATGACCAACTGCTAGAGGAAGGAGTTTATTAGGAGTTCAAAAGATTTTATTAGGCATTCGAGTGTTACACTAGTGCACACTAGTTATACTTATAGATTCCAAATGTACTTGTTAAGCTAATAGTTGTAAAATTGTCATGTCCCTGTTCCTATAGGAGTACTAGTTGACAATGTTCACCCACCTACTAGTTCCCTAGGTTGAGGAGGAGGCATTAAATATTGAAATAAGGGAGCTATGGGACCCAAGAGAACATTAGTTTATCATTTACAAATTAATTTGGGTGATACAAATAATAAATATGGAGAAAATAAAGTGGCATTGCTTCATAAGGACATTTGGAGGTCCATGGGGGCCTTGGGTGGCTAGATGCTTCCTTACACATGTCATGAATTCACCCCAAATTCGAAATTACAAGTGATGGAATGTTCTTGGAAGATGAAGAGTCATTAAATGGAATCTCATGAGCCCAAGTATTTGAATGGGTGAGTAGGAGTAACTCCCCATATAAGAGCAAGAGTCTAGGAAGAAACTAGGTGCCATGTGGAGCTAGATTCTGTGCGCTTTATGACAACAATGACATAATATTCTATGAAAATTCAGACCTGAATGCAGACATGATCTAAAAATAATCTCCAAGAGGGTGCACTTGGGACTAGGTGGCATCCATTTGAATTTGGCAGAAGATGAAGGGTTGAGGAGAAGACCAAGTGGCATGGAGGTTACTAAACATCAAGGATAAGGTGGAGGAAGCCTATGAGAATGAATTCGACCTTGGAGGACCTTAATAGGGCTATAAAAATATGTCACGAGGAATGGAAATGTATTTTTATCATTTTTGAATTTTCCTTTGGAATTTGGAGAGCAATTGCTTGTCCTTTGCACGATGAGTGCACACTTACCCTGCTAGTGAGCCAATTTCGAGAGAGTGAGGTTCTCATCCAAGTTGGACATTGGAGAGACCATTAAAAACTCTCATTTGGAGCTTCAAAGAGTGTTTTATTGCATATAGGAGGATGCTATTGTTCATGACCCATATTTCCTCCCATCCTCTCAATTTCCACTTCAATATTTCCATGTTTTTCTATGAAGGCGCACTAGTGTGAATGGTGGTTGTGCCCCATTGAGTTCAGTTGATGCCAAAGATATGATGTATGATGTATGGCTCTATAATATCAAATTAATATGTTCTCTAAGTCTAAATAAGAAGAAACACATATGCAAATTTCCACATTTCCAAGCTTTCTTGTGACTAGTTTCTATGTGACGATTTTCTCTTTCAATGGAGATTGTGTATATGATGTATATTGCGACTTGGGTCAATGTTATATGTTGTAGTAATATATTGAAATTTTTTCAATGGTATATATCCATATTTCTCTGTTCTGATCCGTTAAATGCACCATTTATTAGTCGAAGTTGAGCTTTATTGTGTCATTTCCCATAAGCAAATATCACTGAAATTGTGCATTCGAATATGAAGATTTAATACTCTGTTTCAGAACTCTTAACCTCATATAATGACAGTAAATGAATTCTAGTTACAGTCCCCATAATGCGTTCTAAAATTTGGGAGGGTTTCTTAGGATTTGGAGAGCCATTTCTGCCCACACTCGAGGGGGGATTGCACCATAAATTGCTAGTAATTTTGACCTTTTTTCCATCATGTCCAAATAAGGTTGCAGATGTATATGACCTGTAATAAAACTATTAGAGTGTCTATTGAAGATTCTTAAGACTCCAAACATCATTCCTCATCAAATTTGATACCCACTTGAACCATTCGAATACTCCACAGTCCAAGCTAGTCAAGACAATTTTTCCAAAATTTTGCTTTTATTGGGAATTTTTGAGTTGGGACATTACAAGTGGTATCAGAGCATGATCCTGGCACCTGATAAAGCTCCCTATTCATGTTTCTTGATTCTTACCTTCCTCCATTAGAAACTGATACTGGAGATCTTAACAATGAAAGAGAAGGAAGTGAAGAAAGTAATCCTAGTTACGAAGATATTAGGAAGGAACTAGGATTTGGAGATATGGAGGGAAAAGAGGATAATGGAGACCTTACAACATTCATTAAAATAGATATTAACACTATGATAGAATCTCATGCATGAGTTCGAATTGATGGCCAGCTATTTTGAGACCAAGTGAGCACCTAGTAGTAGTATTAGTACACCACATCGAGGGGAAGACCCACGGAGAAACCATTTTTTCAAAGCCTCGACCTCATAAAATACCTCATGAGTTAAAAAATCGGAATGGACCTACAATACCCAAGTTTTTAGAGTCCAAAAAAGGCCCTTAAACCACCTATGATATTATAGATGTAGCAAATGATTGGAAGCAATTAAGTGATGAATGTAGGAAAGTCCTACCTTTTGATTAGTTCAATAAATATTATCTTCGGTTCAAGCAAGGAGGAAATGGGAATAGGGAATATCATATGAACCATGAATTAAAATATACCATGGGAAAAGTAACCATTCATTCCTTTGATGGTTCCTCACAAATGTATGCTACTGCTTGGTTGCAAAAATTAAGTGTATATTTCCAATTGAATCCTATGGTTGAAGAAGATGCATTGAAAATGGCCATTCTGCATATTGAAGGGGAAGCTAGTGATTGGTGGTTCCATGGTATTAGAACCTTGGTACATGATCATAATATATCTTATGAGGGTTTCTACAATGCATTGATGGATATATTTGAGAGGAACGACCCTGAAATTCCTTTCAAAGAATTAGTGCAATTGAAGCAGGTAGGAACTCCTGAAGCATATATGTTAGAATTTGAAAAGATTTTAGTAATGGTTTTTGATGTATCTATGGATAGGTTGGTTTTATTTTTTGTTGAAGGATTTACATAACCTTTGAGAGGGCTATTGAAATCCCACAAGACAACCACATTAAAGGATTCCATGAATTTGACAAGGGATTTGCAAAATGTGTTGCAAAGAAACAAATACCCTCCTAAGCCAAATTTCCCTTCCAAGTTCAAGGAAGGTAAGAAACCATGGAAAAAGGACACATATACCAAAGAAAATAAAGGAGTACCAATCAAATAAGATTTTAGAAGAAATAAGATATGTTTTACATGCCAACAACCTTGGGACCTAGGACATAGATGTGCCAAGGGGAAGGCACACTACATTGAAGTTTTTTCTGAAGATGATGAAGAGAAGGCAGAGGATGAAAGACACAAATTGCAGCCCAAGAAGAAGGGTATCAAACAACAGAATAAGAAAAACCCACTCTTGATATAGGAAAAATTGCAGCACTTTCGAGTGTACCTAGATTCCACACCTTAAGGCTCCAGGGCAGCATACAAGGCCAAAAGGTCACGGTTCTAGTGGATTGTTGAGCCACTCACAACTTCGTAGATGTAGACTTGGTGGAGAGGAGAAATTTACAAGATGAAATTTTTGATGGTTTCGCAATCATAATTCTAGGTAACAATTTTATGGGCTGCACTAAATGGATTCCAAAGCTTCAAGTTACTCTAGGAAATCATACTATCACTTATAATTTTTATGTAGTGAATGTGGTAGTTACAAATTTGGTTTTGGGAGTACAACGGATGTATTCTTTAGGGGAGCATACAATGAATTATAAAGTCCTTGAAATAAGGTTAAAAATTCAGAAGGGAAACTCATCTTGTTGAGGGGAATGCACACTTACACAAATCAAGTAGTGTCTTTTCACAACATGAGGGGAATGCACACTTACACAAATCAAGTAGTGTCTTTTCACAATCTGAATATTTAATTACATCTCCTAAACCCCACTTTAACATTTCCAAGAATCCTAAGGAGATAGAGAAACTATTGAGTAAGTATGAGAAGGTTTTTGGAGACCTTCCCCCAAGAATACCACCAGATAGAGGTGTTGAGCATAGCATTGAGTTGGAGATAGGAACAAAACCTATCAAAATGTATCCTTATAGGTATCCCAAAAGGATTTTAGATGATAATGAAGAGGCCATTAAAGAAATCTTGGAGTTGGGTCCCATAAGGCCTAAATCTATCCCATTTGCTTCTTCAGTTGTTATGGTAAAAAAGAAAGATGGAACCTTGAGAATGTGCATTGATTTCAGAGCATTAAACAAGAAGACAATAAAGAATAGATACCCCATATCGAGGATTTATGAGCTCATGGATGAGCTCCATGGTGCCAAGTTCTTCTCAAAGATTGACCTTAGATTAGGTTATCATCAAATTCAAATGAGAGAAGAAGATATGCCAAAGACTGCTCTCATATGCCACTATGGTCACTTTGAGTTTGTTGACATGCCCTTTGTTTTGACAAATGTACCAAACACATTCAAATCATGCATGAACAACATCTTCCACAAGAAAATTCGTAATTTTGTACTTGTTTTCTTTGATGGAATTATTATTTACAATAAAACTTGGAAGGAACACTTGCATCATCTAGAAGAGGTATTAAAAATTCTGCATGATCAATATTTGTTTGCTAATCTGTCAAAATGTGAGTTTGGTTTGACAAAGATCTTGTATATTTGACACATCATTGGTCAAGATGGTGTGAAGGTGGATATGGAGAAAATAAGAGCCATTTTATAGAGGCCTCGTCCCAAAAGTCTCACTGAATTAAGAGGGTTCATTGGAATTTGCACCTACTATAGAAAATTTGTGAAGGGGTTCTCCCAACTCACTTCACCTCTCACTGATTTGGCAAGGAAAGATGCTTTCCATTGGCATGAAGGGGATGAGGAACATTTCCAAAGAATGAAGGAGGTAACAAGAAATTGTCCTATTCTAGCATTGACTGATTTTTCTAAACCATTTG
This sequence comes from Pseudotsuga menziesii, assembly GCA_001517045.1. Taxonomy (NCBI): domain Eukaryota; kingdom Viridiplantae; phylum Streptophyta; class Pinopsida; order Pinales; family Pinaceae; genus Pseudotsuga; species Pseudotsuga menziesii. Next base: position 271,082 of record LPNX011061333.1, on the reverse strand, counting down.
TCTTGGAATGTGATGCATCAGGAGAAGGCATTGTAGTAGTCCTTAAACAAGGACAACACCTAATAGATTCTGAGGGTAGGAATTTATAGCCACGTGAGAGGATTTACTCTATCTATGATAAATAAATGTTGTCCATCATTCATGCTTTGATAAAGTTTCGAAAATACTTGGTGGGAAACAAATTTGTAGTCAAAACTAACCATAACAACTTAAGGTACTTCCTCACTCAAAATTATTTAAATGAAAGGAAGAAAAAGTGAGTGAGTAAGATTCAGGAATTTGAATTTGATATTGAATATGTGAAGGGGAAAAATAATGTGGTATCTGATGCCTTATCTATAATACCTTCTATTTCTATGATGGATGTAGCAAAAAATTGGAAAGCCACCTTAGAAGTAGAGTATGCCAAAGATAAATTTTCTTGTGAAATTTTTGGTGGAACTAACAATGATGATAGGTACAAGGTATTGGAAGGAATCATATACTACAAATTTATAATCTATTTGGTCCCTAATTTAGGTTTGAAGAAGGAAGTTTTAAAAAAGGCTCATGATTCTCCTCTAGCAGGTCACCCTAGTTTCTTCAAAACATACTGAATGTTGAGGGAACATTTTGCATGGAAAGGGTCGAAGGCTGATGTTCTGAAGTATGTTAATGAATGCCCCACATGTCATAAAAATAAAGTGGAGCACACTCATCCAGTTGGTCTCTTACATCCCTTGTAAATTCCATCACAAAAATGGGAAAGCATTTCCATGGACTTCATCACTAGATTTCCCAAAGTATTTGATAAGGATTGCATATTTTTGGTGGTGGATAGACTCACTAAATTTTCTCTTTTATTTGTGTTACTACCAATTTCGCTGCTGCACAAGTGGCTGAACTATTTTTTAAATAATTTTGATATTGCATCCGGGCTTCCTAAGAGCATTGTCAGTGACAGGGATAACATATTTTGAGTGCATTTTGGCAAGAACTCTTCAAAATGATGGGGACCAATTTGACACATAGAACAAGCTATCATCCCCAAACTGATGGCCAAATAGAGAGGGTGAATCAATGGTTGGAAGGATACTTGAGGAACTATGTTAGTGGGAATAAAAAAAGCATGGATAAAATGGTTGCATTTGGGTGAGTTTTGTTACAATACTACTTTCCATATGTTTATTGGAATGTCTCCTTTTAAATCACTTTAAAGTTATGATTCATCCACCTTTATTGACCAAATTTTTTGTGATAGTAGAGCTCCCAAGGCTAAGGATTTGATTGAAGAAACTCAAGAAATTTTGAAGGTCTTGAGATATAACTTGCAGGTTTTTCAAAATCAGCAGAAACAATATGCAGACCAACATAGAAAGCAGAGACAATTCCAAGTGAATGACTTGGTGTCTTTGAGGTTGCATCCATACAAAAAAACCACCATAAAAGGTAAAGGTTCATAAAAATTCAAACCAATATTTTATGGTCCCTACAAAGTGATTCGAAAAGTTGGAGAACTGGCCTATCAATTGGAGCTTCCCATGGGAAGCAAAATTCATAGTGTGTTTCATGTTTCTATTATAAAAAAATGTTATAGGGAATAAAATTTCAGTTTCAGATACTTTAGCACCTTTGGACGATGAAGGACAACTTGTTCTCATTTCAAACAAAATCTAGCGAACAAGGGAGAGAAGGCTGCGAAGCAAAACAATCAAAGAATATTTGGTACAATGGAAGGATTTTCCTAGTGAGGATGCCACTTGGGAATATAAAAAAAATTTGTATCATCCAAACTTGGATTTTGTTGAGGATAAACAATATTTGGTGGGCGGGACTGTCATGTCCCCATTCCAATAGGTCTACTAGTTGACAATGTTCACCAACCTACTAGTTCCCTAGGTTGGGGGAGGAGGATATTGCAATAAGGGAGCTATGGGACCCAAGAGAACCATATTTTATCATTTAAACATTAATTTAGGTCATACAAGTAATAAATATGGAGAAAATAAAGTGGCATTTCTTCACAAGGACATTTGAAGGTCCATGGGGGCCTCGGGTGGCTAGATGATTCCTTACACATGTCACGAGTTCACCCCAAATTCGAAATTATGAGGGATAGAATGTTATTGAAAGGTGAAGAGTAATCAAATGAAATCTCATGAGACCAAGGATTTGAATGGGTGAGTAGTAGTAACTCCCCATAGAAGAAGAAGAGTCTAGGAAGAAACTAGGTGCCATGTGGAGCTAGATTCCCTACACTTTATGAAAACAATAATGGGATATTCTATGACATGTAAGACCTAATTGGAGGCCTATGATAACTTTACATGTCAGGGATAAAAATATCCTCCAATAGGCAGCACTTGGGACCAAGTGGTAGCATTCAAATTTGGTGGAAGATGAAGGGTTGAGGAGAAGACCAAGTGGAATGGGGGTTACTAAACATCAAGGATGAGGTGGAGGAAGCCTATGGAAATGAATTGAAACTTGGAGGACCTTATGAGGGTTATAAAAATATTTCACACGGAATGGAAATGGATTTTGATCATTTGTGAATTTTCCTTTGGCATTTGGAGAGCGATTGTTTGTCCCTTGCATGATGAGTGCACACTTACCATGCTAGTGAGACAATTTTGAGAGAGTGATATTCTCGTACAAGTTGGCCATGCAAGAGGAAATTCAGACCTCTCATTTGGATCTTCAAAGAGTTTTTTATTGCAGATAGGAGACTTCTGTTGTAAGCGACCCATATTTCCTCCCATTAGGCTCAATTTCCACTTTCATATTTCCATGGTTTTCTATGAAGGCGCACTCATGTGAATGGTGGTTGCGCTCCATTGAGTTCTGTTGATGCCCATATCTAATGTATGATGTATGGCCATGTAATATAAAATTGATATACTCTGTAATTCAAAATAAAAATAAATACATATGCAAATGTCCACATTTCCAAGCTTTTTTGTGACTAGTTTCCATGTGATGAGTTTCTCTTTCAATGGAGAATGTGTATCTGATGTATATTGCGACTTGGGTAAATTTTATATGATTTTAGTAATCTATAGAAATGTTTTCAATGGTCTATATTCATATTTATCTATTCTAAACCATTATATACAACATTTATGAGTCGAAGTTGAGCTTTATTGTGTCATTTCCCTTAAGCAAATATCACTGAAATTATGCATTCGAATATGAAGCTTTAATCCTCTGTTGTATAAATATTAACCACATATAATGATATTAAATGAAGTCTAATTACAGTCCCCAGACTTTGTTCTGAATTTTGGGAGGGTTTCTTAGGATTTGGAGAGCCATTTATGCCGACAACCTAGGCAGAATTGGACCATAAATTGCTAGTATTTTTTCTCTTTTTCCATCATGTCCAAATCGAGTTGTAGATGTTTATGACCTTTAATAAAACCATCAAAGATTCTATTGAAGAGCCTTAAGACTCCCCAAATCAGTCCCTATCAAATTTGATACCCACTTGAACCATTTGAATCCCCCAGAGTCCAAGATAGTCAAGACAATTTTTCCAAATTTTTTACTTTGTAGGGAATTTTTGAATTGGGACATTACAAAAATCATTAGATTTAATCTAGTATTTATATATAATATTTAAACATTTCCAATATAATAGTGATTAGAGTTGAATTTAAGCTAATAGTTTTATCTAATAGTTGATTTAAAAGTTAGTATATGGACAATTGCAGTTCAAGTAAAAGTCATGATTGGACTTGACATTAAGCTAATAATTGTATCATTAATGGAGTTAAGCTCAAAGTTGTACATCTATTAATTTAATAGTTGTATCTAATAATCTAATAGTAGAAGTTGAAGTTTAATTTTTCCAACTATCACAAACTATACTTATCATATGTTAACTAAGCTATTTTTTATTTTTTTGAAATTATTTTATCAATTTTGGATGACACCCATAGAATTAATCTGGACAGTACACTTGTATCTTATTGTCGATAGATGAAAAATCATAGATGGTAGTACACCCCAAAATTCTAAGATATATATTCCTATGGGCGTAATTAGCTAGATGCCTAATTGCCAAATATAGGAGTTTATTAGGAGTTCCAATGATTTTATAGGATTTTGACCGTTAAATGAGTGCACATTAGATAGACTCCTTGATGCCAAATGTACTTGGACTAAGCCTTAATCCATTAGAGTCGAAAAGCTAATAGTTGTAGAATAATTGTAGTCAAGCTAATATTTGTATATGATAGTTAAGCTAATAGTTATCCAATGTAACTGTGATTAGAGTTGAAGTTAAGCTAATAGTTGTAGAATCATTGCACTTAAGCTAATAATTGTATCGAATAGTTAATTTAAATGTTAATTGGAGTTGAAATTAAGTTAATAGTTGTATCATGAATGGAGTTAAGCTCATAGTTGTATATAATAATTGAATAGTTGAAGTTGAAGTTTAATATTTCCAAGTAATAGTTGTATCTAATAGTTAATTTAAACATGAATATATTGACCATTACACAACTCACAATTGTATCTATTAATTGAATGGATGTATCTAATAATCAAATAGTTGAAGTTGAAGTTTAATTTTTTCAACTATCACCAAGTGTACTTATAGGTTAACAAAGTTGTTTTTAAATTTTTTTTTTAAATTATTAATTATGAATTTTGGACTACACCCATAGAATCAACATGGACAGTTCTCATTATCATCCTTAGATGAAAAACATAGATGCTAGTCAACCCAAAAACTCTAAGATATATAAGCCTATCGACCTAATTAAACATAATTTAGTAAAGCATATCCAAAATATGATTTATGATAAGGGATCAATGGATATATGTTGTAGTTGAAGAAGTCTTAAAAAAAAGGATGATTTTGACTTTTAGGTGAGTTTAAAACCTTACCATAGTTATATTCTAGAAATTTTAAACACTTTAGTATTATATAAGTCTAATACTATTCAAATACACTATAAAGAATTATACATCTTATAATTTCCAAAAGTATGATTTATTTAAGTATTTTATATATTATGAGTTAAAATATAATAATTTATTGTTAAAGTAAATAAAGGTAGAGAAGAAAATACGTATATTATATAAATATTTAATTGATATACCAAATCAATCAACATAAATCTATCTTAAATTCATATTTTATATCTTCGGCCCAAAACTTTGGTGGCAAAGTTTTATCCTCCACCATGCAAGTTGCCATCTCTTTGAGTGATTTGTTCTTTCTCTCAGCAACACCATTTTGTTGTGGTGTGTAAGGAATAGAATGCTTAATATGGATACCTACATCTTCACAATAATGGATGAACTCAAACTTGACATACTCTCCACCATTATCAGATCTGAGGATCTTGAGTTTCCTCCCATACTGGTTCTCAACCAAGGCTCAAAATACCTTGAAGAGGTCAAAAACTTTAGACTTGCGCTTTAGGAAGTAGACCCAACAATACTTGGAAAAGTCATCTATGAAGGTGAGTGCATATTTGGCTTGATTCACAGACACATTAGGAAATGGACCAACAATGTCACTATGGATTAACTCAAGGGGTGCAGAGGTCCTCTCATGACTAGCTCTCTCATACTTGTGCTCTGGGTGTTTTCCTAGGATGCAACCTTGGAAAAATCCATTAGAAAACTTGATCTTTGGTAACCCTATGACCATATGTTTGTCACTCAAATGTGAAATATACTTATATTTAAGATGTACAAACCTTTCATGCCAAAGCTTGTTTAATTCATTAGCACGAGTGAGAAGAGTAGAGGGGTTTAAGTAGGGTAGGAAATGGGAAAAATTGTATACCTTCGAAGTGTGATCCACAACATCTTTTGCTATGAATTTATCATTCAAAATCTCTGAGATTTCAACTTTAGTAGGGGAAAATATGAATTTATTTGGAGACCCAGTGCGAGTCATCCAATACACTAACAAGAGGTTAGCAGCAAGACTTGGGACACACAACACATCATTGAAATAACAATGGTCAAGATCAATCCTACCCTTCCCCAAACTGTTAGTAATAAATTCATTTCCCAAAACCATTTTTGGACCTTTCGAATCATCAAGAGAGGAGAAAGTCTCCCTTGTAGAAAGAATATCTTTGGCAGCTCCATAATCAATGATGAAGCTAGCTGAGCTTGAGGTGCTAGAAACCAAGGCATGTACTCTCTCCTTGTCTTCTGAATTTGATCCTCCTTCCCTCTTTCTTGCACAATCAGGAAGGGAGATGTTGTTCTTCTCCAGGAGTTAGGTCAACATATCAATTTTATTTTTCATACAAGAGATGTCAGGATGATAGCCCTTACTGCAGTATGCACACTTGCTCAATTCTCCTTTGTTCTTCTTCTTCTGGAAGTTCTTCTTGGAGCCTGAGGGATCCTCTTGAAACTTTGACTTGTATCTCTTTTTCTCAGGTGGATTATTTTTTTTTCTTTCCCTTTCAATCCACCTTCGAATCTCCAGCAACAAAAGCTTGGTCTTTGGAAGGTTTGATGGTGCCCATCATTACCAATTTATCTTGCTCCTAGGTGAGGGATTCCATGAACTCAACAAGATTAGTCATCTTCCAAGTTTGAGCTGTCAATTTGGTGGCATGGAAGGTCGAAACAAACACTGAGTAGTCAGGACCAATCTTCAAAAGTATGGTCAAGCATAGTTGCTCATACATCCTTTGATTCCACAATGTTTTAGCTGCAAAATGAGGGTCTTAAACTTGGAAAAGTAGAGTTGCAATGATTTGAAGCTACTAGGAATCAACGAGATCAATTCATTCTTGATTTGATGTCCTCTCATCTCACATGTCTTTCCAAAAATCTCTTCAATATTTTCCCAAACCTCATTAGGTGATGTCAATGCATCAAGATTAAAGAGGAGGTATCTGGAAATGCTCAAGCTAAAAAGACAATATGCCTCATCCCTCCTATTGTGCCATTTAATTTTCCTTGAAGCTGCATTGGGATATGCCTCAATTTCCATAGTAACAATGTAGAGACCTTTTGCTATCAACAATATCTCCATCTCAGTTTTCCATTCGAAGAAATTGAATGGAGTCAAGATGATCCTTTGAGATTGGTCCATATCTCAGCAACTGTGTACTTCATCCAGCAAAATGTGCTCTTAGTCAATGATGTCGAACCTACAATAACAATATGGAAGGAGAGAAATCGATCTACAAATTATTCCATACCATGTGGAAATTGAACCCAAGAAGTAGAACAATTACACTCACAAAATTGCTATTATCAAACATGCAAAATTCACAAAAAAGGACACTGAAATTGGAGCATAACACAATCATGTGTTGAATAAGTGTACATCATCCAACCTAAGTAAGTAATAGGCTATCCAAATATATAATTACATCATAGATTCAAAATAATAAGGATGATATTCGAATTGGTAAAAATGAGGCTTACTAAAACTAGTCAAATCTCCCATAGGTGCATAACACATTTTCCTAATATGAGAAGATGCTCACGAATTGGAAGAATCAGATGTATTAGTTGATAAGTGAAGGAAAGAGATCAGATCCATGCTTTTGGTTAGAGAAAAAGAAGGAGGACGGTGAAGGAAAAAAACAAGGAAGTTACTCATAGACTAGCTTTTCCCGCTTGCCTTAAAATTGTTGTAAAGCAAGTCAACTTTCACAAAAAGAAGAACTGCGCTTTTACTATTTTGGAATAAAGATAGATTTGCTAAAAACGTTTCCAAGATGATTCCAAAGCGCTCCATGACCCAATTTTAGCATGTGTTGACTTCTAGGTGCAAGTGGAATCCAATTAGCATAGTGAGGAATCTAGGAATAAGACAAAATTGATTAATTAATGTCAAATATGGGTAACTATGGGTTTTACTATTCTAACACCTACGCCATATGATTACAAAAAATCCATTTCACAAGTTCTGGAGGCAAGAGGGGCAAGAAAAGAGTAGTAGTGGGATAACAACATCAAGAATGTTTTGGATACCATCCACTCTAGCAGCTTTCCACGTATGGAATTTGAACAACTTTAAATTTAAGCACATTGCAACTCCATCGAGTGGTGCCCAAGGTTGCAATTATTCTAACATATTACTAGCAGTGATACTTATTTCTAAAGTTAAAGAAGCATAATGGAAGTACCCCAACTTGCAAATCTCCAAAACACATACAGAAAAACAAAAAAAACAAAACACCCAAAATGAAAGTAATTTCTCACGAAAACTCCATTAAAGGCATTTTCAAGTATTGAGACAAATATCAGATAAAGTACACTAATCACGACCCACAAAATAGAGTTATGAAAAAATGAGTTGGTGTCGATAGAGAGTAGTCTCGTTGATACATTTTATGATCTACTTGTGTGACGAAAATAATTCTAAAGTGGTGAATGATTCTATCCAGTCTTGCTCACAAGCATGGTTTTTATGGATTTTGTAGATAGTTTTAATCTAGAAGGCCATTTAATAAGTCTAACAGAAGATAAAGATTTTGAAACTATTCAAAACATTTATAAGAATCATCTTAAGACTTTAATTTTTTTTTAGTTCAATGAATCCAACTAGAATGTGTCGAATGAATTGGTGGACAAGAGACCACTGAAACAACATATATAACAATTTTATACCGAAAAACTGGAACCTAATATAGGTAAAAAGACTCCATGTGTAGATAATATACATGACTCCAAAGACTGGATGACAGTGACTATAAAATAAACTTACACAAAACAAAGAAAACCAAAGCTCTCAACTCTAATTTAGTTAATGCAGTCCATGATTTAAGATGTGTATTGACAAACTTTATTACCCATTGTATGGGATCTGAGCTAAAAAAAAACGATTGATTGAAAATTGTGGGAAATAAACAAATGACAGAAATAAAAAAGAGATGTTCAATGCAACTTTCATAGTTGGGAAAGTGATGACAATGAGACAACAGGTACAAAGTTATTATTGTGCAATAATAAATATGGATTTTTATTTGTGTTATGATCAGATGATGTCAACCTGCATTAATTAAAATACATAACATTTTAATTTTTTTATTCTATAGATTATGGAAGGAAACAACAACGAGGTAAGTGAATTTGAAGCTCATGTGGATGGTGAAAATAACGATATGGTGTATGCTCAAGTTTAAGATATTGAAAGCAATAATGCACCCAATGATGAAGACGAATCTATTGAAAATAGAGAACAATTATTATTGTGATCGACGATAGTCAAATTTTATATTTTAGAACATTGTAGGTAACATAGCAGTGTAGGTAATGGTTTGCAGATACATTTTCTCTCATTAAAATAATTGTTTTTGTCATTGTTCTCTCATTGGAGGAGCATGGCCATAATGGTTTTCTTAAATAAGAAACTCTTGTATTTTATGTTTAACGTTTGAATTTATGTGAAAGCATATATACAATATTATGTGGTTTAAAATATTTGATTTATTTTTTAAGAACACCACTATGGCCATGCTCCTTCAATGAGATAACAATGACAAACTAGCTATTATAATGGCATAAAATATATATGTAAATTGTTATCTACACTGCTCTGTTACCTACGATGTTGTACAATATAAAAACTCGACTATCGTCGATCATAATAATAATTGTTCTCCTCTATTTTCAATAGCTTCATCTTCATCATTGGGTGCATTTCTGCCTTCAGTATCTTATACTTGAGCATACACTATATCATTGTTTTCACCATCCACATGAGCTTCAACTTCACTTACCTCATTGTTGTTGTCTTTTATAATCTGTAGAATAAACAAAATCAGAAGGTTATATATTTTAATTAACGTAGGTTGTCATCTTCTAATCATAACACTAATAAAAATCCATATTTATCATTGAAGACTAATAACTTTGTACATGATGTCACACTGCCCTCGTTTTCCCAGCTATGAAAGTTGCATTGAAGATCTATTTTTTCCTTTCCACCATTTGCCCATTTACCGCAATTTTCTAGCAATGCTTTGTTTAGCTCATGTCCCATACAATGAACAATAACGTTTGCCAATACATATCTTAAATCATGAACTGCATTAACTGAATTAGAATTGAGATCCATGGTTTTCCATGTTTTTTCTAAGCTTATATTTACAGCCAATGCCATCCAGTCCTAGGAGTCATGTAGATTATCTACACATGGAGTACTTTTACCCATATTAGGTTTATGTTCTTTGCTATAAAATTGTTCTATATGTTTTTTGAGAGGTCTCTCGTCCACTAGTTCATTTGACACATTCTGGTTGGATTCATTGTTCTCGGAATTTTTTAGAGCCTTAAGATGATTCTTCCAAATGTTTTCAATAATGTCAAAATGTTTATCTGCTGCTACACTTACTAAGTGGCATTCTACATCTAAACTATCAACAAAATACATAAAAGACCATGCTTGTGAGCAAGCTTGGATAGAATCATTCACCACTTTAGAATTATTCCCGTCATACAAGTAGATCATAAAATGCACCACCAATATTGCTCTCATCGTCCATGACTTTTGACCAATTTATTTGAAATTCTTTACACCTTCAAAAGGCATGAGAACTTCATCTTCCACCATATTTTTGTACACCAAGCAATCAATTCTATACAAGTGACCTTACTCTCTTGAAATCATTTATTCATGTCATTCTCTATTTTCCTAAAGACTGATAAATTTGCTATCCATAGGTTGTATGCGATTTCTCTTGACATTTTTAGGATCTCCAAAGCTTCTATGTATTTTTAAAATTGATCAGTCTCTAGTGTTGACATGTTTAATCCATACAATAACACATTCTCTTGTGGACTCATTGTGAAAGATCTGATCATTCAGAATGCAAGGTCTGAAAAAAAATCAATAGACTTGGTAACTGAAACCACGAGTTTTTGCAACCAAAGCTCCATGATCAATAATAACAAATGTTGCCTAAATGTTGTGATGTTGTTTGAAGAATTTTATTCTTGCGAAAGAATTGGCATGTTAAATTTTCATCCAAATCGTTGTTTGTATAAAGAATACTCCTTGTACACAAATCTTGCATGTAAAAGAAGAATCACACTTCCTTGGGAAAATACATAACGACTATGAACCATCGACTAGACCATGCTTAATTGAAAAAAGTGATACAATCAATATACACTTTGTAGTAGATTAATAGGTGATATATAAATTAATATATACATATACATATTGTTTGATGTGTGTGTGCATGTTTCCATGATGATTCCAAAGCGCTCCATGACCCAATTGTATCATGTGTTGACTTCTAGGTGCAAGTGGAAGCCAACTAGCGTGTGAGGAATCTAGGATTCTAAGAATAAGACAAAAATTATTAATTAATGTCAAATATGGGTAACTATGGGTTTGGTTATTCTAACACCCCCTTTAAGCCTGAATTTATGAGTAAATATAAAAAAACTATTGGGCCTAACAATAAGGCTTAGTCACCCTTTACATACTGCTTTTCCATACAACCAAGGAAGAGGAAGAAACCAGTGGGAAATTCCTCCCTTAAACATGGACATGAAACAAAATTTTGGAAACATTGTTATCAATCATACTTCACCACATGATCAGAAATCCCCAGCAGTGATTTGAGATTACTGAAGGTCTTCTCACAAAACACCTTGGTGAAGATGTCTGCTACTTTCTCTGAATATGCACAGTAGAGCAGAGCAATGGTACCATCATACACAAGCTCCCTGATGTAGTGCATATGGATCTCAATGTGATGAGTTTGTTGTGTCTGAACTGGATCAGTGGAGATTCAAATGGTTCTTTGATTGTAACAATATCTGATAGTGGAAGTATCTGATTTGATCCCACATTCTCCAAGTATCCCCTGCCACCACAAACATTGAGTAACTACATTCATAGCTCCTCTATACACTGCCTCTGTAGAACAAAGTGCTATGGCACTCTGCTTCTTACTTGACCAGTTGATTGGTCGATCTGCAAGCATGAACACATATCCTAAAGTAGAGTTTCGATCTTTTTTATCACCTACCCAATCATTGTCAGTAAATCCAACTAGCTCTAAGTCATATTTTTCCTTATGGAAAATACCATGAGTTCTTGTTCCTTAAACAAAGTTTAGGATCCTCTTGGCTTCTCTACAATGGATATCATGAGGCTGATCCATGTATCTTGAAGCCACACTAATTGCATAAGATAATTCTGTTCTAGTATGTGTAAGATAAAGTAAACACCTAATAAACTGCCTATACAATGTGTTATTTACAAAAGGAGAAGAACCTGCCTCATCAAGCTTAACTCCTAAAAGGAATGGAGTCTTGCTTGGATTGCAATATTTCATGATGAACTTGTTGAGTAGATATGGTGCATACTTGGACTGATGAACTTTGATTCCATGTTGGTTTTGATCAATGTTGAGACCCAAGAATTGGTTCAACAATCCCAAATATGTCATGGAAAATGCATGGTTCATTGCATCCTTCAAGGAGGCAATCTCTTGATTTGAAATTATTGTAATCAATAGGTATTCCACATATAAAACAATAATCATTAAAGAACCATGAATCAGCTTCAAATAGACATTTGGTTTAGACTTGCATCGAACAAAATTCAGTGACAACAGAAAGCCATCAATCTTGGCATACCAAGCCCTAGGGTCTTGCTTTAGCCCATACAGTGGTTTCTTTAACCTGCACACTAAATATGGATTAGACACAAAACATTTATGTTGCTGCATATAAGTATCTTCATTCACATATCCATTTAAAAAGGCACACTTCACATCCATGTGATGTACCTCCCATTGCCTTGAAGTTGCAATGGCTAGAGCTAGCCTTATGAACACCATCTTTGCCACTGGTGCAAAGGTCTCATTATAATCAATACCTTGAAATTATGAGTAGCCCTTAGATACCAATATTTCCTTGTATTTCAAACGTGAACCATCAGTAGAAAATTTAGTTTTATAAACCCACCTACACTTTACTAGCTTTCTTTCTATGGGGAGATCAACTAGTTCCCATGTGTTGTACTTCTGGAGCGAGTTGTATTATTCCTTCATGGATGTTTTCCATATTGTATCATCTGATACATATTCATATGTCTGAGGATTAGATGCAACCATCAGATAAAAATTATCAGCAAAGAGTGGATCTTTCACACAAAGGGCACTCTCAAATTGAGATGTAGTCCTCCTAGTGTCACTAGGATTCCCAGCTAGTTCCCCAGCTACATGAATAGTTCGTGATGACCATTTTGGTCTTGTAGGAATGTTAGGATATGCAATTAAATCATCATTATCAGACATATCAGAATCAACAAAATTATTAGTCTCTTCACTTACAATCGGTGTTTGTGGTGATGAAGAGGACTCTCCAACTTCAACTACTGCTAAAGGATCTTCTTCAAATTGAACACTTATTTCAATGAAATCTTTGTTAGTGCTCAAGTTGATCAACTTGTACCCTTTTGAATCTTCAGAATACCCAAAAATTAGGAACTCTTGGCTTTGGGGTTGCAAATCCTTCCTCTTTTCAGTTGGAATTATAGCCCAACCCTTTGAGCGAAAAATCCTGAAATGGGTCACATCTGGCTTGTTCCCACTCCAAGCTTCAAAATGAGTGATTCCATCGTGTTGCTTATGTGGCAACCTGTTTTGGATATAGGATTCATATTTTATATCTTCGACCCAAAACTTTGGTGGCAAAGTTTTAGCCTCCATCATGCAAGTTGCCATCTCCTTGAGTGATTTGTTCTTTCTCTCAGCAACACCATTTTGCTGTGGTGTGTAAGGAATAGAATACTTAATATGGATGCCTGCATCTTCAAAATAATGGATGAACTCAGAATTGACATACTCTCCACCATTATTATATCTGAGGATCTTGAGTTTCCTCCCATACTGGTTCTCAACCAAGGCTCGAAATACCTTGAAGAGGTCAAAAACTTCAGACTTGTGCTTTAGGAAGTAGACCCAACAATACTTGGAAAATTCGTCTATGAAGGTGAGTGCATATTTGGCTTGACTCATGGACATATGAGGGAATGGACCAGCAATGTCACTATGGATTAACTCAAGGAGTGCATAGGTCCTCTCATGACTATCTCTCTCATACTTGTGCTCTGGGTGTTTTCGTAGGATGCAAACTTGGAAAACTCCCTTAAAAAACTTGATCTTTGGTAACCCTATGACCATATCTTTGTCACTCAAATGTGAAATATACTTATAGTTAAGATGGCCAAACATTTCATGCCAAATATTGCTTGATTCATTAGCATGAGTGAGAAGAGTAGAGGGGTTTGAGTAGGGTAGGAAATGGGAAAACTTGTATACCTTCAAAGTGTAATCCACAACACCTTTTGCTATCAATTTATCATTCAAAATATCTGAGATTTCAACTTCAGTAGGGGAGAATATGAATTTATTTGGAGACCGAGTGCGAGTCATCTAATACACTGACAAGAGGTTAGCAGCAAGACCTGGGACATACAACACATCATTGAAAGAACCATGGTAATGATCAATCCTACCCTTCCCCAAATTGTTAGTAATAGATTCATTTCCCAAAACCATTTTTGGACCTTTCAAATCGTTAAGAGAGGAGAAAGTCTCCCTTGTAGAAAGCATGTCTCCAGAAGCTCCATAATTAATGATGAAGCTAGGTGAGCTTGGGGTGCTAGCAACCAAGGCATGCACTCTCTCCTTGTCTTCTGAATTTGATCCTCCTTCCCTCTTTCTTGCGCAATTAGGAAGGGAGATGTTGTTCTTCTCCAAGAGTTGGGTCAACATATCAATTTTCTTTTTCATACAAGAGCTCTCAGGATGATATCCCTTACTGTAGTATGCGCACTTGCTCAATTCTCCTTTAATTTGTTCTTCTTCTTCTGGAAGTTCTTCTTGGAGTCCGAGGGATCCTCTTGATACTTTGACTTGTCTCTCTTTTGCTCAAGTGTATTATTTGTTTTTTTCTTTCCCTTTGAATCCACCTTCGAATATCCAGCAACAAAAGATTGGTCTTTGGAAGGTTTGATGGTGCCCATCATTACCAATTTATCTTGCTCCCGGGTGAGGGATTCCATGAACTCAACAAGATTAGGAATCTTCCAGGTTCAAGCTATCAATTTGGTGGCATGGAAGGTCGAAAAAAACACTGAGTAGTCAGGACCAAGATTTTAAAGTATGGTCAATTCTAGTTGCTCATACTTCTTTTTGATTCCAGATTGTTTTAGCTACAAAACGAGGGCCTTAAACTTGGAAAAGTAGAGTTGCAATGATTTGAAGCCACTGGGACTCAAGGAAATCAATTCATTCTCGATTTGATGTCCTCTCATATCATATGTCTTTCCAAAAGTCTCTTCAAGCTTCTCTGAAAACCTCATTAGGTGATGTCAATGCATCAAGATAAAAGATGAGGTATCTGGAAATGCTCAAGCAAAAAAGACCATAGGCCTCATCCCTCCTATTGTGCCATTTAATTTTCCTTGAAGTCACATTGGGCTCTGCCTCAGCTACCATAGTAACAATGTAGAGACCTTTCTCTCTCAACAATATCTCCATATCCGCTTTCCATTTGAAGAAATTGAATGGAGTCAAGATGATCCTTTGAGATTGGTCCATATCTCAACAACTGTGCACTCCATCCAGCAGAATTCACTCCCAGTCAATGATGTTGAACCTGCAATAAAAATATGGAAGGAGAGAAATCGATCTACAAATGCTCTAATACCATGTGGAAATTTAACCCAAGAAGTAGAACAATTACACTCACAAAATTGCTAATCAAACATGCAAAATTCACAAAAAAGGAGACTGAAATTGGAGCATAACAAAATCATGTGTTGAATAAGTGTACATCAGCCAATTTTAGTAAGTAATAGTCTGTCCAAATATATAATTACATCATAGATTCAAAAGAATAAGGATGATATTTGAATTGGTAAAAAATGAGGCAAATCCCCCATAGGTGCATAAAACACTTTCCTAATATGAGAAGACGCTCACGAACTGGCTGAATCATATGTATCAGCTGATAAGTGAAGGAAAGAGATCAGATCCATGCTTTTGGTTAGAGAAAAAGAAGGAGGATGGTGAAGGAAAAAAACAAGGCAGTTACTCCTAGACTAGCTTTTCCTGTTTGCCTTAAAATTGTTGTAAAGCAAGTCAGCTTTTAGAAAAAGAAGAACTGTGATTTTACTATTTTGGAATAAAAGCCTATTTGCTAAAAATGTTTCCAGGATGATTCCAAAGTGCTCCATGACCCAGTTTTATCATGTGTTGACTTCTAGTGCAAGTGGAATCCAATTAGCATATCGAGGAATCTAGGAATAAGAAAAAATTGATTAATTTATGTCAAATATGGGTAACTATGGGTTTTACTATTCTAACACCTATGCCATACGATTAAAAAAAATCCATTTCACAAGTTCTGGAGGCAAGAGAGGCAAGAAAAGAGTAGTAATGGGATAACAACATCAAGAATGTTTTGGATACCATCCACTCTAGTAGCTTTCCACGTATGGAATTTGAACAACTTTAAATTTAAGCACATTGTAACTCCATCGAGTGGTGCCCAAGGTTGCAATTATTCTAACATATTACTAGAAGTGATACTTATTTCTAAATTTAAAGAAGCATAATGGAAGTCCTCCAACTTGCAAATCTCCAAAACACATACAGAAAAACAAAAAAACAAAACACCCAAAATGAAAGTAGTTTCTCATGAAAACTCCATTAAAGGCATTTTCAAGTACCGAGACAAAAATCAAGATAAAGTACACTAATCCTGACCCACAAAATAGAGTTATGAAAAATTGAGTTGGTGTCCATAGAGGTTGGCCTGCCATCTCTTTGGTGCATGCATAGGCGGACCAATGGTAGATGAATACCAAGTGCTCTCTATTCAATCATGATTCCCATAGATAATACTACTACTCTTGCCATGAATAATGGTTGTATAACAACACTTAAAAATGAAGAGGACACTGGATTGTGTGCTAGAGAAAGGATTCCACACCTGCATCCATACCAACAGTTGCAGTCGAAAGAAGAATGTTAATTCTCACTTTAAGCAATAAATAATTCAGGTCTGGACACCCAATTTTGCATGCATTAGTATGTTAAATGGGCCACACATACGTTAACAATGATTTAACTACAGAGGGATAAGTGTATCTCTTTGTCATGTTAATGAGTTGTTCCAATTTTAACTGGTGGAGAAAACTTTGTTTACAATAGTAATTATGAACAACTTGCATAATTAAACTCTCAAATTGAAACTAAACATATAGCAATTTAAACCAGCAATAAATACACTGTCAAATATCTGCAAGAGAATAAATGTTCATATTTATAGATAATCATCAGGCTGATTTGGCCATAGATTATGTTCATACTAGAAGGCCCAATAAAAGAACAAAGAACAAGAAAAAGCTTCTAAAAGCGACAAGCTTAAGTAAAAGATGGTGTATTCCATTCGAAACAAAATCTTATGTCCATAGTGTTAGGGCTGAAAATGATGTAGGGATTGGCAAAAAATGTTATTGTCACATTCGATGTTGTTATAATGAAGCACATCTAGGTGTAGAATGTTAGAGACAATGATCAGAACAAATATTTCAAAATGTTAGAGATAATGATCAAAACAAATATTTCATGAAAGTTGATGATGCAGAAAACACAAATGAGTTTAGTTTAAAGCAAGGCAAAGACAAAATAATTACAATTTAGTATTGAAGGATTTTCATGAGGAGAGGGAAGAGCAAGTAAATTGAAGTTATTCCTTCCATGTTTTAAAAATAATGATTTTTTTTAAGGTTATTTTTTTGTTATATCTAGTATAATTGTTTGCTTATTTGATGTTGATATATATATTTTTTTACATTTGATTTTTACATTTCCAACTTTAGAGGCTTAAACTTATTGGTTTAGAGAATGTCATCTATAGGAAATGATGGATTTCTTTTGATGCTTGTATTAGTCCCTTGTCAAGCTTTATTTTCTTTACATCTAGAGAATAGGCATGGGATTATTTTTTTCTGTCATGTGAAATGGATATATTGAGAATTGGGCATACCATCGGCAACCACGGAATCAGGCATACCATCGGCAACCACGGAATCAGGCATAGTTAATACACATTTGTTTGATCCTGACACCCAGGGAGCCCTTGTTAAGCATTTATTGTTGTAACCATCGGTCGGGTTTTCCCGTAACCTCCTTTCTGGAAACTATTCTCTCCACGTTATGTTTGGGTTTCTGCTAAATAGAGTCATACCATTCCCATCATTCATGTGATATTAGAATGGATCAAGCTACCACATGGGCGAGTTCTGTAACAATTATGTGGGCATGGATGGGAAAATGATTTTTCTTTATATGCATCTAATCAAAGGTTATCGCATGCATCAGTGTGTTGGAGCCTTACGACCCCTGTGATGAGTGCATTAATCGTAAGTAGATAAAGAAGAGTACAATTATGCAGCTGAATTTTTTTACGTATGGAAACATATTTCACATGTGTCACACTTTTGGAAAGAATGAACATTAATCTTTTGAGCCAGCTGTGCAATGACGTATTTTAGTGACATATTTAACATATGTTGCATAATTGCAACATATTTAATAATTAAGACATTGAGATTTATAGCTTCACAAGTTGCTTGTTAACTCTTACGTAATGTCTCCTTTTGAATACCAAGCCTATTTGTATACATTCGAATGCACATGTAAAAACTGTACAAACTTGCCTGGGATTCAATTGGGCCAGAATAATAAAAAGGATTCCTGAATATGGCATTTTTTATGAAACTTTGTTCAATAAAATAAACAGAAAGAAGTTTGGGACCTGATTTAAAGGTAGAGCTGTGGAAGTTTACCACAACTGGAACACATAAAGAAATTTTGGGCTGTGATTAGTGGTAGAGCCATGGGAATAAGCAGTGATTTATAGGTAGAGCTAGCACATTCCTGTAGATCAGATTTTACCTGAGAATTCTAAGTTAGGTATAATAAAAAACAAAAAAAAGTAGTCGGGGTCCTAGGGTTGGTGTTTGAATCCGTCATTGCAGAGTTGGACATTGATGTTTGATGTCAAAATGTGTCATTACAATCAACTTATGTGCAACCCCTCTTCCGCAATTCATTCATGCCTTCTCATTTTGTCACATCGATCCATTTCAAGCCATGCAAGGTTTTAACCGGTGAATTTTCCCAGGTGCTTCTAGAGTTGGAACAAACATTAAGAAGACATCAATTCAATGACCATTTATATAGTCTTTAGATCTTGGATATTTCCAAACACAACCAACATTATAAGCCATGACTATAGAAGTCTACCTGGAAGTTTGAACAGATCATGCAACTTCCAGGTGTACATAAAGTCAAAAACTAAAACAATGTTATTCTTCTCATTCCATCACAAGTATGCTAAACTTCATCTGATCAGGTACATGTAGTAATGGGGAAACATACTAGCCACATGAAAATGCTTTTGAATATTTACAAAATGTGTTAACTTCTCAAATATCCCAATTCTATGGATGCATATACTTTGATATTCATGAATATTTTCCAAATCAATGCAACATAGTCGTTGAATCTTTCAATTTTGCATTATATGCCTCTTCTTTAATTCAAAGAATTTTTTAACCACCTATTGCTCGAATGGTTACTTAACTCGTTCATGAAGACCAGTTTAGTTTTTATTATTAAATTATTAAACTGTTGGAGTCCTGTCTTTTTTTTATAGGTTATCGACCTTTTTTTATTGATGGTGCAGATGTTGGACTGCATGCCTAGATGTGAAATTCTACAGGTTATTCCTTCAAATACGGATATCAGGACCCAGATTTTGGGGATGGTTTCTTTGGAATTTAGTTTTCCAGTGAAATTTAACAAAAAATGTATATGGATCAATAGGAAAAGGTCATGTCATTGCTTCTAAATCCATTTTGAAACCATCACAAGGTTGACGGTCTTAGAAAGAAGATACAATGCAAATTTTTTTAACCACCATTCATCCACACACGCTGTTAGTGAGTACAATGGATCAGATATTCATTGTTGTTGGTGGAGACGCCCAAGAGAGGAGTATTCTCAGGATTTATACACCGCTCACTATTCAAGTGCTGATATAAATTTTCTGTGTCAAAACCATACACAACAATCATTCCCTGTACAAGTCCTATTTTCGCTTTGCTTGAAGAAAAAGGTATTTTTGAACTAAGGTTTGTTACAATCAGTTTTTCCAATATCAAATATAATTATATAGTGTGTAGATGACTTTAAATTACAACAATAATCTCAATTACAACAATACTCTCTTATTGCAATCTGGTGTAAACAATGGTTATTTTGCTTAAATATCATTGTATTCAAGCAAAATCAAACTTGATAACAATAATCATGGCATGTCTAGTTCTTGAACACAACTCCACTTCAGTAGTTCCCTGCAGTTCATCAAGATAGTGTTAAGCACAACATGCTATGAGACAAAGAAAATGCTTTGGGCCAAACAATCGTGAACTTGGTTTACACACTTGGGCAAAAGATCCATGCTCTCTTGGTTACACATTGGCTTGGAATTGACCTACAGACCCAAACAATGCATGAGGTATTGCTTATTTATTTATGCCCAAATTGTCAATGCAATTGACAATTGAGTGAGAGATCTATATCTACTTTAAGTTTATCAGTTTTAATAAAAAATATTTTTATTGGCCTCTTGACAAAGAGCTAAATCTCAATGTATGTTTAGTGATTGCTTATTTTAATTTCTTTTTCTATGCACTATTGTTTAAGTAGATAATAATTTTGTTATTTAGCTCTCTCTTTTATCTTATGTCGTGAATGAATAGATTTTTTTAGCTAAGACATCAAATGTTGGTTATTTTCGCATCTTAATTAGTTAGGGTATTTTATGTTAGCATGATGAGGAATCCCCTACTTGTCCAAGGCAGGTTAGGTTGTATGCTTCTAACCGAAAGCATTAAGGATGGGTGTACAAGTTTTCAAGAATTCTCTTAAGAATGACATATACTATTGGTTTGAACAAGTAAAGTACTTAATATGGGTGTGTCATAATTGGATATTAATGGATCATGATGGCTTAATATATCTCCTGTGACTTATGATATTCTCCCTTTGATTTTCATATAAAGATTAATTACAAACTATTGATTTAATTAATGGTAATTCCAAAATTATCCAATCGTGTAGCTTAAATGTGGTAATTGAACCCAGTGATAGAACAATTAAACTCACAACAATTATCAATTGTACATGCAAAATCACTCACAAAAGAGACTGAATATGGAGCTGAACACTAAACTGTATTGAATAAGTGTACAATAGCCAACCCTGAAATAACATAGGCTGTTGCATTAAATAATTACATCAGGGATTCGAATGCATGAGGAGGCAATTTGAATCTAGTCAAAAGCAGGCTTACTAAATTTAAGCAATTCCCCCATTGGTGAATAAAGTAGTTTCCAAAACAGTCAAGGAGCTCACGAATTGGAAAAAGCACTTAGGAAAGCTAAAAGGTGATGGAAGGACAACTCATTCATGCTTTTCATAGGAGAAAAGAGTGGAGGATGTCGAGGACAAAAAACTAGGTAACCTCACCTAGTCAAACTTTCCCAATTGCCTTAAAGCACTGAAAAAGCAGGCAATAAAGCAGAAAAAGCAGAAGGGCGCCTAGGAGGCCAGGGATAAAGCAGAATTGATTCCTTGAGGTTTCCCAAGCGCTCCATGAGTCAAAATAGGCAAGTTTGACCACTATGGATAGGCAAATGACAACTTGCTTAAGGTGGAGTCATGAAACTAGGCAAATAAAACAAAAATGATTAATTTAATGTCTAAGGTAGCTAACTATGGGTTGATTATTCTAACACCACCCCTTAAGCCTGACTTATGAGTAATATATCAAAAAATTATAGGGCCTAGCAACAAGGCTTAGTCACCCTTTACATACTACATGTCCATTTAACCAAGGAAAGAGGCAAAAACCCAGTGGGAAAATCCTCCCTTAAACATGGACTGTAAAACAAAATTTGGAAATCTTGTCTTCACTCATGCTTCATAGCATGATCAGCAATCCCCAGTAGTTATTTGAGATTGCCGAAGGTCTTCTCACAAAATTCTTTGGTAAAGATATCAGCTACTTGTTCTGAAGATGAACAGAAGAGTAGGTGAATGGTGCCATCATGCACAAGCTCTTTGATGTAGTGCATATGGATCTCAATATGTTTGGTTCTCTGCTTCTTAACTGGATCATTGCAAATTCGAATGGTACTCTGGTTATCACACTAAATAGTAGTTGAGTATTCTGATTCGAAGCCACACTCTCCAAGTAACCCCTGCAACCATAAACATTGAGTTGCTGCATTTACAACTCCTCTGTACTCTGCTTCTGTAGATGAGAGTGCAATGGCACTCTATTTCTTGCTTGACCAGCTGATTGGCCCTTCTGCAAGCATGAACACATATCATGATGTGGAATTTCTGTCTATTCTATCACCTACCCAATCACTGTCAGTAAATCCAATCAAATCAAGATCAGATTTTGCTTTATAGA
This sequence comes from Pseudotsuga menziesii, assembly GCA_001517045.1. NCBI lineage: Eukaryota > Viridiplantae > Streptophyta > Pinopsida > Pinales > Pinaceae > Pseudotsuga > Pseudotsuga menziesii. The sequence continues at coordinate 248,576 of LPNX011061333.1, read as the reverse complement.
AGATCCCATGTGTCCTTGTTCCCTGAACAAAGTTAAGGATCCTTTTGGCTGCTTTCCAATGGATCTCATGAGGCTGATCCATGTATCTATAAGCCACACTTACTGCATAAGAAATATCAGTTCTAGTATGTGTAAGATACAACAAACATCCAATCAATTGCCTATACAGTGTATTGTTTACCATAGGTGAAGAATACGCTTCTTCCAGCTTCACTCCTGAAAGGAAAGGAGTCTTGCTTGGCTTGCAATCCTTCATTCTGAATTTGTTCAGCAAATCCAAGGCATAATTGGACTGGTGCACCTTGATTCCAGCTTTGGTTTGAGCAATCTCAAGCCCCAAGAATTGGCTTAAGAGCCCCAAATCTGTCATGAAGAAGGATTGGTTCATTGCACCCTTCAAGGAAGCAATCTCATCCTTTGATCTTCCTGTAATGAGAAGGTCATCAACATATAACACAATGATCATTAATGAACCATTAAATAACTTCAATTATACATTTGGATCTAATTTGCACCGAACAAAATTCAGTGATAGAAAGAAGTTATCAATCTTGGCATACCAAGCCCTGGGGGCTTGCTTTAGCCCATACAATGACTTTCTCAACCTGCACACAAGAGATGGGTTAGTAGAAAATCCTTGAGGATGCTGCATGTATATCTCTTCAATGAGATCTCCATTCAGGAAGGCACATTTTACATCCATGTGATGTACCTCCCATTGCTTTGAAGCTGCAATGGCTAAGGCTAGCCTGATGGAGTCCATCTTTGCCACTTGTGCGAAGGTCTCATTGTAATCTATGCCATGAACCTGTGAGTAGCCCTTGGCTACCAATATCACCTTGTACTTCATAGGTGAACCATCAGCAGCAAATTTGGTCTTATACACCCACTTACACTGAACTAGCTTCCTCCCTGGGGGAAGATCCACTAGCTCCCAAGTGTTTCTCTTCTAGAATGAGCTGAACTCTTCCTTCATGGCTGTTTGCCATGTTGGATCTCCTGCTGCTTATTCATATGTCTGAGGATATGATTCCACCATCAGATAGCATTTCTCAGCAAACATAGGATTCTTCATGCACAGAGCACTCTCAAATTGAGATCTAGTCCTCCTTGTGTCATTGGGATTCCCAACTAGCTCTCCTACAGCATGAAGTGTCTTGGATTCCCATTTTGGCCTTGTAGGGATGTTAGGATCTGCAATAAACTCATCACTATCAGACATATCAGAATCATCATGTTCAACAATCTCTTCACTTACTTTCAGAGGATCTGGTGGTGAAGAGGCTTCTCCAACTTCCACTGCTGCTAGGGGTTCTTCTTGAAACTGAACACACCTTTCAATGAAGGCTTTGTTTGTGCTCAAATTTATTAGCTTGTACCCTTTTGAATCTTCATAGTACCCAACAAATAGACACTCTTGGCTTTGGGGCTGCAAATCCTTTCTCTTTTCTGTGGGAATTCTAGCCCAAGCCCTTGAGCCAAAAATCCTAAAATGGGTCACATCTAGATTGTGCCCACTCCATGCTTCGAAAGGAGTCATACCATCAAGATATTTATGAGGCACCCTATTCTGTATATAGGCTGCACATTTTATAGCTTCGGCCCAGTACTTTGGTGGCAATGTTTTAGCCTCCATCATGCATGTTGCCATCTCCTTCAGTGATCTGTTCTTCCTCTCAGCAACACCATTCTGCTGTGGTGTGTAAGGGATAGAATGTTGCATCTGAATAACTGCATCTGCACAATATTGAATAAAATCAGACTTGACATACTCACCACCATTTTCATATCTGAGGACCTTGAGTTTCCCCCCAGACTGGTTTTCAACCAAATCCTTAAAGACTTTGAATAGGCCAAAAACTTCAGACTTGTGTTTCAGGAAGTGAACCCAACAATACTTGGAAAAGTCATCTATGAAAGTCAATGCATATTTGGCCTGACTCATGGAAATATGAGGGAATGGGCCAGAAACATCACTATGGATCAACTCAAGGGGTGCATAGGTTCTCTCATGACTAGCTCTCTCAAATTTATGCTCTGGGTGTTTTCCTAGGATACAACCTTGGCAGACTCCTTTGGAAAATTTTATCTTTGGTAACCCTATGACCATCTCTTTTTCACTAAGATCAGAATGATACTTGTAATTTAGGTGGCCAAATATTTCATGCCAAAGCTTGCTTTCCTCATTAGCATGAATCAGAAGAGCAGAGGGTTTTGAGTAGGGTAGGAAGTGTGAGAACATGTATACCTTCGAAGTATGATTTGCAACTCCTTTTGCAATGACTTTACCACTTGAGATCTCTGTGATCTCAAATTCATCAGGGGAGAATATGACCTTCTTTGGAGACCCAGTGTGAGTCATCTGGTACACTGATAAGAGGTTGGAGGCAAGACCAAGAACGTACAACACATTGCTGAACTGACCATGATCAAGATCAATCCTCCCTTTGCCCAAACTTTCAATGAGAGAGTCATCTCCCAGTACTATTGGTGGGCCTTTCGACATGTCAAGTGAGGAGAATTCCTCCTTGGTCGAAACCATATGTCTTGAAGCTCTAGAATCAATGATGAAACTACGTGAGCTTGATGTGCCAGCAACCAATGCATGAACTCTCTCTCTGTCTTCTGAACTTGATCCTCCTTCCCTCTTCTTTGAGCTATCTGGAAGGGAGATGCCATTATTCTCCAGGAGTTGGGTCAGCATGTCTATTTGCTTCTTCATGGAGGAGCTCTCAGTATGATTTCCCTTACTGCAGTATGCGCACTTGCTCATTTCTCCTTTATTCTTCTTCTTCTGGTAGTTCTTCTTGGAACCTTGTGGCTCCTCCGGAGACTTGTTCTTGTCTCTCTTTTGCTCAAGTGGCTTTTTATCTTTCTTTTTGCTTTTTGAATCCACCCTTGAACATGGGGGCTTCACTTGTTGACCAATATCCTATCACATTAGTTCATATTGTGGGTTTTAAAATTATCAAAAATTGAACCAATATATTGCAGGTATTGGAGGGATGAGGGGTTTAATGTGGGGGTGGGTAGGGTGGTTTATAAGGATTGAGGTATAAAAAGGGGTGGGGAGGAGGTTTTAAGTATTGGGAGGGGGTTTCAAAAAAAAGAGTTTGGGTCAATATCTCTAGAAATTAAGGGTATTTTTTAATATCCCACGATTGCACGTGCTATGTGAGAGGTTCACTAAGTGAAGTCCCCATGCCCTTGAATCTCCAGCAACCAAAGCTTGGTCTTTGGATGGTTTGATGGTGCCCATCATCACCAGTTTGTCTTGTTCTTGCGTGAGAGATTCCATGAAATATGCAAGGCTAGGCATCTTCCAGGTTCGAGCTGTCAACTTTGTGGCATAGAAGGTCGAAACAAACACTGAATAGTTAGGGCCAAGCTTCGAGAGTATGGCCAAGACCAGCTGATCATCCTTCTTTTCGATCCCACATTGTTTTAGCTGCAAAACAAGTGCTTTGAACTTGGAGAAATAGAGTTGCAGGGATTCAAAGCTATTTGGACTCAGGGAGATCAGTTCATTTTCGATTTGATGTCCCCTCATCTCATCTGTCTTTCCAAAAATATCAACAAGCTTATCCCATACTTCATTCGGTGATGTCAATCCATCAAGATGGAAAAGGAGGTCTCTGGAAATACTCAGACACAAGAGACCATAGGCCTCATCCCTCCTGTTGTGCCATTTTATATTCTCTGCAGCTGCATTGGGCTCTGCTTCTATTGCCATAGTCACTCTATAGAGGCCTTTCGCTCTCAACAGTATCTCCATCTCAGCTTTCCATTCAAAGAAGTTGAAGGGAGTCAAGATGATCTTCTGAGATTGATCCATAGCTCAGAAATTGTCCCGGCTGTCAGTAGAAGGCTCCCAGTCACTGATGTCGAACCTGCAAAACAAATTGGAAGGAGAGAAATTGATCTACAAAGGCTCTGATACCATGTGGTAATTGAACCCAGTGATAGAACAATTAAACTCACAACAATTATCAATTGTACATGCAAAATCACTCACAAAAGACACTGAATATGGAGCTGAACACTAAACTGTATTGAATAAGTGTACAATAGCCAACCCTGTAATAACATAGGCTACTGCATTAAATAATTACATCAGGGATTCGAATGCATGAGGAGGCAATTCGAATCTAGTCAAAAGCAGGCTTACTAAAATTAAGCAATTCCCCCATAGGTGCATAAAGTAGTTTCCAAAACAGTCAAGGAGCTCACGAATTGGCAAAAGCACTTAAGGAAGCTAAAAGGTGATGGAAGGACAACTCATACATGTTTTTCATAGGAGAAAAGAGTGGAGGATGTGGAGGACAAAAAACTAGTTAACCTCACCTAGTCAAACTTTCCCAATTGCCTTAAAGCACTGAAAAAGCAGGCAATAAAGCAGAAAAAGAAGAAGGGTGCCTAGGAGGCCAGGAATAAAGCAGAATTGATCCCTTGAGGTTTCCCAAGTGCTCCATGAGTCAAAATAGGCAAGTTTGACCACTATGGATAGGCAAATGACAACTTGCATAAGGTGGAATCATGAAACTAGGAAAATAAGACAAAAATGTTTAATTTAATGTCTAAGGTAGCTAACTATGGGTTGATTATTCTAACATTAAATACTATTTTGACAATTTTATATATGGTATTTCAATATGATATATTTCAAGTGTTTAGATCAATGTTGTCGATATCATGCACGAGAATATATAGCCGATAGTTTGGAAAGAAGCTTATCAGAAATATTGGGGAAGATGAGGTTAGTTTTTATGAAGCTAAGGTTAGTTTTCATTATTAAACTCTTGGAATCCTGTTTTTTATAGGTTATCGACCTTTTATTTTATTGATGTTGGATTGCATGGCTAGATGTGAAATTCTATAAGTTATTCCTTCAAATATAGATATCGATTACATAAGTAGGAAACCCAAATATTGGGGATGGTTGTGTTTGATTTATTTTTTGAGTGAAAGTTGACAAACATGGTATATGGATAAACTAGAAAAGGTCATGTAACTGCCACTAAATCCATTCTGAAACCATCATAAGGAGTTGACGGTATGGGAAGCCTAATATACGGTGCAAATTTGTTTTAACCATCATTCATCCACATGCACTATTAGTGAGTACAATTGATATGATATTCATTGATGTTGGTGGAGACACACATGAGAGGAGTATTCTCAAGATGTACACGCTTGCCACTATTCAAGTGCTGATATAAATTTTCTGAGTGTCAAAATCATACACAATAATCACATTAGAGGAAATTTCAATTTAAAATGGGCCTTCCAAAAATAATACAAATTCCATGTCATCATGTATTAGCCAATCAAAATGATTTAAAATTCAAAAAGGGAGCACCTCTTAAACAAATTTTTAATATAAATTTGGGGATAGGTATCATAAAAAAAAAACTAATTTTTTTCTTCATATTTTTGACATATCTCGTTGTGTTTTTACTCAAATTTCGATTGGGAGGGCTCGTTGGATGCGGAATTAAATTCCGCATCCAACTAGTACCTTCTTAGTATACTTTTGATGGGCCCCGCTACCTCAAAAATAATAAATACTTGAAAAAATGTAATGATGATGTCATCATCACATTTTTTTCAGGTATTTCTCGTTTTTGGGGTAGCGGAACCCGTCAAAAGTATGTCGAGTGGGTACTCATTGGATGCGGAATTAAATTATGCATCCAACGAGCTCTCCGATCAAAATTTCAGTAAAAACACACGGAGATATGTCAAAAATACGAACAAAAAAGTAGTTTTTTCTTTTCTTCCTCCAAAATTAATAAATATTATTTTATTATTTTAATTATTATTTTATTAAATTTCATTAGGAAGCCCATTTTGAGTTAGCCAAGAGTTTGAAAAGAAGTTTATCAGAAATATTAGGGAAGATAAGGTTAGTTTTCATTATTAAACTCTTGGAATCTTGTTTTTTATAGGTTATCGACCTTTTCTTTTATTGATGTTGGACTGCACGCCTAGATGTGAAATTCTATAGGTTATTCCTTCAAATATAGATATCGATTACATAACTAGGAAAACCAAATTTTGGGGATGGTTGCGTTTGATTTAGTTTTTGAGTGAAAGTTAACAAACATGGTATATAGATAAACTAGAAAAGGTCATGTAACTGCTACTAAGTCCATTTTGAAACCATCATAAGGAGTTGACCACATGGGAAGGAAGATACAGTGCAAATTTTTTTTAACCATCATTCATCCACATGCGCTATTATTGAGTACAATGGATATGATATTCATTGATGTTGGTGGAGATGCACATGAGAGGAGTATTCTCAAGATGTACAAGCTGGCCACTTATCAAGTGCAGATATAAATTTTTTGATTGTCAAAATCATACACAACAATCATTCCCAACTCTGTACAAGTCCTATTTTCGCTTGAAAATAAAGGTATCTATGAACTAATGTTTCTTACACTGCAATTTTTCCAAGCTCTAACATCATTATATAGTGTGTTGATGACTTAAAACTCCAGCATTACCTTCTTATTGCAATCTCATGTAAACAATTGTTATTTTGCTTGAATATCATGGTATTCTCATTTAAGAATGTGTCTTCATGTCATCTTATCATGGGTCTCTTAATGGTTTATGATTAAGTATCAAACCTTAAACAAACATCAACACCAAAATTACATTACTTCAGCATTCACAAATTATTATTGTTCATCAAATCCAATTAGGGAAGTGTCTAGTGCACTTGAAAGCAATATTGATAGGTGAAAACTTATTACTACATTTGATATCAGGTAGCCTAGGAGAAGCATGCAATGCTTTTTCTTATTTTGGAAAATATAAAAATATTTGCATTTTCATTCCAATTTATCTGGATTCTACATTTCTCTTGGTGTGTGAGATGCATGATGGCTAAAATGGTGTTGCAGAAGCATATGGATCCCATGCTTCTTCTTACTTTGGAAAATATAAAAATATTTGCATTTTCATTCCAATTTACCTGGATTCTACATTTCTCTTGGTGTGTGGGATTCATGATGGATAAAATGGTGTTGCAGGAGCTTATGGATCCCTCCATATTCATGATGTTCAAGTCCTTAACGACAATGTGCATCAATCAACCCTTGAAGAATATATATTTTGGAAAAGTTATTGTATTTATATATTGGTATTTCATGTCTTCTTTGTCTTGTGTTTTTTAAATATTGGAAATATGAATTCAAGAAAACAATCCTTCATGCTTGCGCAAATTTTTGTTACCAACTATTTACAAGAAGTCTCTAGCTGGAATTATAGGTGTATAGGTATATATTCATCTTAATACCCTTTAAGATATTTTTCTTTGGTCATTATGAAAGAATTTTTGTGAATCTATACAACACTTAGCTGAAATATAGGTTGTCAAATGTTTTTGCAATTTGATATGAAACTGCCCTGCCTCTGTTAGACATGGACTTTTTATCCACCACACTTTTGTTCCAAATTATTTAGCTAGTCTCTATTCACTAGGAGATGAGTATTGATGTGATTTTAAATATTTTTGGATTTAAGGTTATAAATGTAAGGTTTAAGGGTTGGGAGTATTTTTAGAGTACTAATACTTAGTGGTAAAAGGTGGAAATTTAATAGTTCTTATATATTAAAAGGATAGAATTAGTAACTGAGAAAACAAAAGCAACTAAAAAATGATATATAATATGCAAAAAACTGCACTTCCTCTATAATCTGTAACAGTTAGGTTTTTTTCCATGTGTCGATCATTTTACATAAGGGTAAGACACAAGTTTACTTATAGAAAAGTCCATGCCAGAAGTTAACATCACTCTTGTTTAAATCTAATGATGGAATGTCATTTGAGTGCATCTGAGCACAACTATTGTCTTATATTATGGTTTCTTTTTATCCTTGTTCACTACTTACTATGTTTTCTACGTGTTGAATGAAAATGAAATCAAAAGGGAATTGAAATACATGCAATGAAATTGAATTTTTGTTATTTATTGAAGAAGAACTTGATATATTTTTATTTAATAATAACCAAAACAAATGTTCAAAGTGTTTATTAATACAAGATTTATCATTTAGAATTAATTTCTCTTTATTTGTTTAACAGATATTGGATAGGAATTGGGGTGCTGGTTGGAATCTTTAGGCATTGATGCTTGCCACAAAGCCTTCAGACTGGATAAGGTAGCTGAAAAAATGAAGGTTTTCATCTAATATATATAAAACCATATCTGAATTGATGCTTGCATTTATTAGGACAACATATATTACAGTGTAACATGGTATAACTACTGTGCTAAGTATTTCCAATTTTCCAGCTTGAGTGTGTTATTGATTCATTTGGTTCAATGACAACAGAAGATCTATCAAAGTTGAATGATGTAATTAGTCATCAATCCACTCTTCTTCTTGACTATAGAATGGAAACATACAATGCAATCTCTGCACTTGGAAAGATTTGTGAACATCAAAGAGATTGCATTAATGCATCCCAGGTATTCAAATTTTCTTATTTAATATTTTCTTGTTGAGAAATTGGTTCCACATTAATATGAATACTATGTGTGGGGATTGGAATTCTTTGGTTTGATATCTATTATAATATATAATGCAAATGTTTTGCTTTTATGAACCTTTTCTTTTATGGTCAACCATTTAGCAAGCAGGAACCTTTGTTTTTAGAAATGGTATTATTATAGATTTTGAGAATTCTTCTATGTGCACATCCCTTGAAATCCAATCAAATTTAGTGACTGAGTTTTTCTTTTGTTATAGAAAGATAAAGAGGTCAACTACTACTACTAGATACTTTAAGGGCATTAGCTCAATGGAAGAGCACCTGCCTTACACGAGGAGATTGGTGATTCGATCCCTCCATGCCATATCTATAGAAATAAGTAAATATTTGCATATAACATGACTAAATTAGTGACCAAAAAATGAGAAATAAGTGACCAACAAATGAGAAATAAACAACCAAAAAAATGACAAAAATTCCCATATAAATGACCAAATGACAGTTTTGGTGGCTAATTTATGTTCTCTTATCACCAAACATATGACCAGATTAATGACCAACCATATGACCAGATTAATGTCCAAATTGATGACCAACTGAACAGCTATAAATGACTAAACTATATATGACCATATTTTTGGTCACGTGGTAAGATACTGAAAATTAGCCACCAACGATTGCCAAATCAAAAGTGGTCATTTATAGGTGAATTTTGGTCATTTTTTTTGTCACTTATCTCTCATTATGTACTAGTGTATCTTTTTGGATGGTAGTATGGTCATTTATTCTACTCTGCAAGTTATTAGAACCAAGATTTTTGAAGACATCCATGTTTCGATGTCAAGTTTCCCTCATAGCAATGCAAAAATTCAGAATTGGATGAAATGTTATAACATAATTGGCGAGCATGATGATGATTATCCACATGATATGCATATTCCTAAGTTTGAGGGTAGTCGAGTAGTGGAGGGGTTAGGCTCAGGGTAAATTTTAGTGGTGAAATTTCGCCAATTGGCTATTTTTTGGGTTTTTTTCAAAAAATAAATTCACTATTTGGTGTCTAATATTGCTTATATTTACATAAAATATGTTTTTTTATCATAATATTCGCCAAACTTTATACATTTCAATGTTAATTTTATAGTTCATCTTTAATATTCGCCTACCTATTTATAAACATGTTTTTTCAATCTAGAACAATTGCCTAGAGTACTATACTTAAGTATAATATTAGAATCTTTAAAAAATACCTTGAGGCTTATCAAATGACAAATTTCTAAATACCCTTAGAACAAAGAAGGTGAACATTGGTTCTTCAGAAAACCTGAATTTTGCTAATATTGGAGACAATTGGGATGATGAGACAGTGGGTAAGACTACATAATTATTGCATGATATCCAGGATCTATTCCCTACCAAGTTTTTAGAAATGAAGGGGATTATTGGTGATCTAAGAGAAATGAATATCCCCCTCAATCCCAATGCCAAACCTATCAAGCAGTGACCATATAGATTAAATCTGAGATATAAGGAGAAGTTCAAGAAAGAGTTAGATATAATGTTAGACGTAGGAATTATAGAACCTGCCGAATAATCCGAATGGATTATCCCTATAGTTGTTCAAGACAAGAAAACTAGTGAAGAAGGTATCTATGTCGACCTGTGGAAACTAAGCAATGCATTCCTACATGATCCATTCTGTGCCCCATTCACAGATGAAGTATTGGAGAGCGTAGGAGGACAAGAAGTGTATTTGTTTGCTGATGGATTCTATGGCTACTATCAAATAATAATTTAAAAGGAAGATCAGTACAAGACAACCTTTGTGACAGAACGAGGATTATTCCAATACACGATAATTCCTTTTGGACAATAAATTCCCCTACTATTTTTTCTAGAATAGTAGGGTCTTCTTTTAAAGATTTTATCCATAAATTTCTTGAAGTATACTTTGATGATTGGACGGTCTATGGGCTAGTTAAAAATCATATTGCGAATCTTAGAATGATGCTCGACTCGTGTATATAGTTCCATATTCCTCATAATTTGAAGAAGTGTATTGTTTTTGCTCATTTTGGTATCTTGTTGGGTCATGTGGTATGTCGAGATGAAATATTGATAGACCCTACCAAGATTTCAATTATTATTGACCTAGCCCTAGCCATGACAATTAAACAATTGAGAACTACCTTGGGTCATATGGGATATTTCAGAAAATTTATCTCAGGTTATGCCGAGGTTACTGCTCCAATGGAGAAATTGTTGAAGAAAGATGTTAAATTCCAATGAAATGAGCATTGTCAAAAGAGTATGGATATTCTCAATGACAAGATGGTATCAACTCCTGTATTGGTGTTTCCATACTGGAAAAAATAATTTCATGTACATGTTGACGTGTTGTCTGTCACGCTCTGTGTCATACTTGTACAACTAGGTGAGGGTTATCTTAATCACCCCATTGCATTTGCTAGTAGAAAAGTGTCGATGACAGAAAGGAACTATACCACAACTAAGAGGGAGGGACTTGCTATGATATATTCTCTCCAGAAGTTTCGACATTATCTATTGGGAGGTAAATTCAAGATGTTTACATACCATTCTACATTAAAATACTTGATCAATAAGCCAGTATTGGTAGGGATATCTATTGATGGATTCTTCTATTCCAAGAATTTAATTTTGAAATTAGTGTCAATCTAGGCTAGATGAATTTAGGACCTGAAAATATTTCGAGGTTAGAAAGTGGAGAAGAGCCTACTAGTCTTGATGATAGTCTCCCTGACACACAGTTTTTTGCAGTCAAAATGATTGATGATTAATATAAAGATATTGTACATCTCTTGACTAAAGGATATGCACAAGAAGGATTCAGTAAAACACAAAAGAAGCAATTATTTGTAAAAGCTGTAGATTTCCAGCTTATTTTTGTGCAATTATATAAGATGGGACCAAAAGAAATACTTCATCGATGTGTCTTGGAACATGAGTACCCGATGGTGTTGAATGAAGCACATGCTAGTGTTGCAAGAGGCCACTATGCAGGAAAAATGATAGTGCGCAAGATTTTACAGGCAGGGTTATGGTGGCCTACTCTACATGTAGACGCTAGAGACTATTGTCGCAGATGTTATAGTTGTCAACGAATTGGAAAACCATCGTGACAAGATGAAATGTCGCTCATACCACAAGTAACTTGCAAGAATTTGATAAATGGGTTGTTGACTTTGTGGGTCCCATTAACCCACCAAGAAAACAAACGGGTGCACTCTGTATAACCACTACGACATACTACTTAACCATATGGGATGAAGCAGTAACAATCAGAGATTGCACTACTGTGACTGCTGCAAGATTTTTATTCGACCATGTTGTGGCCAGATTTGGATGCCCAGAATTTTTGATAAGTAATCAAAGTACAAATTTTGTGAATTAGCTGATTGAAAAATTAACTTAGGAATTTCAGATTCAGTATCGAAAGACAACGTCATATCACCCACAAGAAAACAACGTTGTCAAAGCATTTAGTAAGATCTTAGAAAATGTATTGACTAAAATATGCAATTCAGAGGGATGATTGGGATCACAAGATATGTGTCATCTTATGGCATTATCGCACCACATGAAAAAGGTTGACAAGACAAACTCCATTGATATTGGTTTACGGATAAGGGGTCGTCATGCCATTAGAATATATTGTACCTAGTCTCATAATAGCTATGATTACTGAGATGACAGATGTTGGCACAGTCGACGAAAGATTGTCATAGCTGGTACAGTTGGAATAAGATCACTTCATCATAGTATATTATTAGTGTGTCAAGAAGGAGCGACACAATTCCTGGCACAACTTCCATATTAAGTTCAAGCGATTTCAGATTGGTGATCTCTTCCTTCTATATGACAGTAAATTTTTTAAGCATCCTGGAAAGATTCAAACGCACTGGTTGGGACCATATGTTGTCAGTCGTATCACTGATGGAGGTGCGGTCCAGTTACAAAAGTTAGATGCTACACCCTTCAATGAGTTAGTGAATGGAAGTCAGTTGAAACCTTATTATGATAGTCATACTTCACTCGACTGAAAAGATAGTTCCTAAAAAAAAATTGAAGCCTTCTATACATTTTTGTCGCAATTTTATAATTTTATCAGAAGTTTCAAGATGTGTTTCAAGTGTAAAAAATTTTCGCAGAATATCTGTCTCTCGCACACCAAAAATGCTATTGCAAACTATACATATTTTTCAAGACGAACTTCTATTCCAAGTTATAGTTGGAGGGAAGTTAAGTTAAGGTAACATGAGATTTTGGTAGTATGTGTTTTGGTCACATCTGTTAATAATGCATAATAAGTACTTGCTTTTATGGTTATTGAAGTGATGGTTCTAATGGCAGTTTATTGAAATGATGGGAAAGATTGCCCCATGTGAAAAATTAGCTGCCACCTTTTTCATTTACTGCATACCCACGTGAGTGAACAACTTCCTGCATCTAGAAACCTATTTCATCTTCACGCGAAAGTTTATTAATTCATTTTTATTCAATCGAGAAATTTCTTGAGTCAAGCTATTTTTCTACAAACTCTTTGAAGCCGAAGCTATATGTGTAATGGAAATCCCTATGTGGAGCACCAACAACAATCAAGGATATTTCTTGGAGGTAACCTGTGCTATGCCTATTACTGAAGAACCCCCAAAGTTGTGTCGCGACTGGTGGTAGTTAATCTTCTAAGAAGAAAGTGAACTTGTTGTGGCATTGTTCCTCAATAGCAATTCATAGCTACCCACAATGCCAAAAAATCAGGATCTGGGTCAACTAACCTATTACCTATATACATTCCCCCAAGGAAATATGATGCTCCTTATGTAACTAATAGAAAGAATGCTAAATATCCAATGGTCAAGCTGACCATCCCGAAAGGCGTCCATGTTAGAACAAACATTATTCCAAATATGAAGAAGCTTGTATTCATGGACCGTGATGTGTGGAAGTTTCCTAAACTAAACATGTCGAGGTAAATGACCTTAGTGCAAGTGGTCGAAGGAGGGCCTATGCAACTCGTTCCAATCGAGTGGGCACAAGGACTGGAAAATTCAGGAATACTACCGTCGATGCACATCCCCCATTTTGGTTGCACGACAGAATTAAATACGTGCATCAAACAATTGTTGGTTTTCTTCGATGGAGGTTGCTTCTGGTTGGATCGATGCATTTCGGTGGACATCGACCTGATTTATTCAATCACTTGGTTTCCTCTTGCAGGGGTCAACCCAATGTCATTCTTTACTAAAAAGGAGCAATACTTGGGCCTAGTCGACTGGATGAAGGATAAATACAACCTTGCAAGAGATAGGAGGGGCTTCTCTATTTCCTCTATCAATGACACAATTGTTCAGTTTGCAGTAAAAGTGATATCCAACAAGCTACTTGGAAATATGCACTCACACCAGTGTACTATCGATACCATTGCTGCAACAAAGAAGTGTGTTGTGGGTGTGCAGATGAATTGGTCGAACTATCTACTAAATGAGTTATTAACTGATGTCACCGATGTTGAAGAGAAAGGTAATCCATTTACCTATTCATGGATGTTAATTCTGACATCCTTTGTCATGTGGGTTGAGCCAAATTACCAGGGGATGGACATGCTTGTTACATGTCGGGGCGCACACTACTAGAAACTATGGTATGAGAAGAACATCCCATATAGAAAAACTAAAAATAACATTAAGTTATATTTACGTGTTGATGGATTGAGGCATTACACGGGGAACCAATACCGAATTGATACAAAGATTATCCAACGGTTTCGTAATATTATAATATTTTGTGTCGATGCTCACCACATATATTTGCAACCGCAACAAGACCATGAGCATTAATGGTTGAAGACTGAGTTTTGGTTAATGAATGAAGACATTGAGACGATCGTTTGGGACTGGCCCAAAGAATGGGGATAATTTATTCAAATGATAAACTATCTACTAAAATTGACCCATGGCCAGATGGAACGTCGGGAACTCAAGGAGGAAACAACCACGAAGAAGAAAGCCCATGCAAAACCCCCTATGAAAGAAAAGCAAAATCCAATACAACCTCAATGGATCTGGAACTAGGAGACAAGAGAAAAAGATCTGAAGAATTTAAGAAAAATCACAAGAAAATAAAGGTTGATAAAACTTCTGGAGCTGGTGGCCTTACCGATGATGGTTATAATCTAATTGTGGATCAAATGGAGGAATTGGAAAATGAAACTCGCCATAATATTGAAGAGAGGAATACCGACTTGGTTGGAGGAATCACTGATTTATTGCAAACTCTTTGTGTCGTAGTAAAATAATTAGAGTACTGGTTAGTCGAAACCGATTCTAGTCCAAGTCGCAAGATACTAGTCCTTCTAAGGATCAACCTGTCAAAGTACCATCATCATGAAAACACCGTAATATTCAAGTGTCTCCTAAGTCACTTGATTTGGGAACTCCAACGCATAACACCATTATCAAGGATATTGGTCATGTAAGTGTCGACTTTTCTGTGATCCCTATGTTTTTTCTGCATAACATTCAACATGTTGAAGTAGATGAGATCAAGGAAAGAGAGCATTTGTTAGTGGAACAACTAAAACATTCAAATAATATTGTCGCATCTCTCAAGACCAAAGTGCGGGATACATAGCAGAAATCACAAACATGGAAGCTAAACAAACAAAGATTAGAGCACGTTATCGCCCTCGCATGCCATGCGCATGCTATGAATTATAAAAAGAGGGAATTACATCTGAAATGGTCCCGGAGGCCCAAGTTATTTAACTTGGGGAAGTAGCTACCAACCTCCACCAACAAATTATAGAGTTAGAATCAAAGATGACTACCAATACACCCGTTAAGGTACTAGAAGCATGAAAAAAGGAAGTCACTAAGAATGTCCAAAAGATTTAGGAGGTCGAGGCACTCTGTGCCAAAGAATATGCAAAATTTTCTCATTCTTGGTAAGCTTTGATGGATGATACAGAGTTGAAGAAAGTCACATAGCAGTTTCATACAGCAAAAGCAAATCTGACCGGGTTGAAAATTTCATTGAAGAAGTTTCCCTCGGTCGAGAAAATGAGCAAGTCTCCCAACTTGAAAACATTGCAGCAACAGGTTTCCAAACTACGAACACAACAACACCACCAAATTGAACATGTTTCAAAGTTATAGGCTGAAGCAGAACAAGTTACAAGGACCATCTATCAAGTCCACAAGCAGGTGCGACAGGCACTAGGAGCAATAGGGTTTGAAACTTTGGAACATATCAGTTCTGAAATTGTGGAAAATTTTGAGAAAGTTAAAGGAGATGCTGAGATGTAAGAAAAATAAGTGATGAAGATATGTTAGGATTTTCATAATAAACTCAATGCGAAAAATATCTCTGGTTGAAGTGGCTCGAGATGAGACACAAGTGAGTGTTGGGGGCTTGTTGGCCCTAGGAAACTGCATACTAATTTTAGTCATAAATGTGCATAATTCGGCCGCAAGGTGAGCAAGGCCACGACGAAAAAGGAGAAGAGTAAGTTGAATCCATGAATTTGAGCAAGGCCACAATGGAAAAGGAGAAGAGTAAGTCAAAACCATGAATTCAACCTATTTTTGAGGAAACACTAAATTAAGAGTGAGTTAAGTTAGACTAATAGTCTATTTTTGGAGTGGCAATGAATATAAATCAGGTCGATATAGCCTTTATTAATGTTATGGGATTTGTTGGGTGAGTTAGAGAATCAGTCGACTATTAGTTGAGAACTAGTCGATGGTTAGAGGAAGAATTGTGAAAATTATATAAGTTCGATCCATAAGTTGTGTGTTAATGGCTCTTATAACGATCATTCCAAAGAGAGGGTTGATTCAATGATGGATAAGGGAGAAAGAAACTTAGGCAACGTGCCAAGAAAAATATATTATATTGCCTCCCCCTCCTACTATGGGAGAGCAGCACTGGTATTAGCTGATAGATGATGTTGGATAATATAGGGTGCTCTAGTATTAGCGAGAATGAGTACAACTGGCTGATAGAGGGTTATTGTGATTGATGTATGAAGGCAGGTGATAAAGGGTGATTGCAATTGATGTATCAAAGGTGGGAAGGGTTATAGGCAATTGATTTCTTGAAGTTGATATGATGAGAGGATATTCACTATTCTCTTAATTAGTGGGAATAAGAAAGATATCCCCAACTGGAACTCTTCTCTCCAGTAAGCACTGGAATAATAAATATAGCCCTACCGAGTTATATCCCTTTTAGAACAAGTGTGGAAATTCATAAGGAAATCCCTCACAAGTGTGACATGTCATATCAGCATGAAATCCCTTTCCTCAAAGAGAGTCTCCTTCCTACAAGCCATTATGTAAAGACCTTCCCTCGCTAGTTTGCAAAGAAGTAGAGGTTCATGCCTTTGAAGTGATATGCTTAACCACTATTATGTGAACTTACATTACCCTCCCTTATTTAGCGGTGTAAGAAATGAATGGGACTGGAACCGGAACCAATTGGTGTTCTCAGTACGTCCTTGCAGAATTAGAAGCCACTAACTCTGTTGTGGGAAAAAGATGACACCGAAATTCCAACAGTTTCTTAGTGATATTCAGTCAATCAATTTTTTGTGACTTGTTCATTAGTTCATGATCCATCTTCGGAAAGGAATTTCATTTTTTTATGTACCTTGCATGTTTACTAATTCATACTTCAATTCTCAATACTATAGCGGGGAATCCTCGTTGTTTTACTCTACGATTCACCCCAACCCTTTGCATGCACTTGCTGGGAGCTAGATCTGCAAATTGGTATGTATTTCGGTTCATCCATTATGGAGTCATGCACAACAAACATTTCTGGGGTCAATGGTAAATACATACCTTTTTGTTTTTTACCTTATGGGTCCAAACTTGAATTTATCTTTGGGTCCGATGAACTACCGCTCATCCCGACAATAAAAATCTCTTTTTTCTATAATTAACTATACCTTTCATGAGGATATCTCTGTTTGATAGGATAATATTCCTTGTGAACTAAATATATAGCTCTGGGGTTAGGCATAGATAGCCTCCTAGTTTTTCCCAGGCACAATAAGGTGGATTTGAGGAAGTTCTAAATTTTCATACGCTGATGTCCTGTGTTTTCCGCAACTTCTGGAGTCACTGGAATTTACATGTTGTGAAACATCTCGATGTCATCTTTCAAATTTATTATGATGGATTGGATCAAAATTGGGAGTTCGTGGACCAACCTTCTAAACCTTTGGAAGATCCAGGTCATTTAAGTATCATCTATCGAGCTCCTCCTGTGGTAACAACATAGGTCCTTCAGTCTTTGTCCTTGGTTCAAAGTTAACCAGATTATTTTTCTTTTGGCGAGCCCGATCCTCCCATCTTGCAATAAGATCAGGGAAATATTTAGTTGCATGGTTGTTCACCCTACAATGGGAAGACCATGGTCTTCTTGGGAGAGGGAAATCTCTTGCAAAATGTCTTGCTTCATCACATGAAGAATATTCATACCAAATTCTATTTCATTTTATCAATGTGTCTGCGTGCATAGGAAGAAGAATAGCCAGACCAGGGAATATTTTTCTTTATAAACATGCAACTATCAACATGATGCAAAGAAAAAGTAGAGAAGCCTGTTACTATTAGGTTTAGAGCAACATATCACTATGAAGAATTGCATGGGTAGGGCTACCGCCTTGTTCTTCTTCTTTCTTTTCTGTGGATTTCTTATATTCTGTATGGATTACTTATTATTATCTCTCTGGATGTCTCATTCACTTACTTATTTCCTTCGCTTGGCCTGGCTAGTTATCAAAATTATATGAGTAAATACGTTATAAAATAAGCAACATTTCAACTTTCTCTATGGCACTTATTTTCTCTGGCAGGCCTCCCTAGCTAATTGAAGTCGGATGGGATAGGGGAAAGGAGATCAATTTAGTTCAAAATAGAGTTCAAGAGAAAAATATTTATGTTTTACTACAGTGAATTGTACAGGTACATATACATCAATGGATCAATTTCCAGATCCTACAATCGAGCTGCGGATCCTACAGTCATGCTACAGATCCTATAATCAAGTTGCAGATCCTAAAAAAGGATAGGAAATAGCCATCTACATGATGGGAAAGAATAACAGAGAGAATAGGAAAGAATGGGTAAGAATAGGAAATAATCAGTTCATATCGCAACAATCCCCCTCAAGTTGGTGCATAGATGTCACACATGCCCAACTTGCCCAAAAAATTTGAGAACACACGACTTGAAACTGCTTTGGTGAGAATATTGGCCAACTGATCCTTTGATCGAATCTTAGGCAAATCCACAATCTCTTGATCCAACTTCTCCTTAATGAAGAATCTATCTACCTCCACATGTTTTGTTTGATCATGTTGAACCGGATTATGAGCAATATCACATGCTGCTTTATTATCACAATACAGTCGAATTGGATGCCTAGGAAGATAGCCCAAATCTTTGAGGAGAAGTCTTAGCCACAATGCTTCACATACTCCAAGTGCCATACCTCTAAACTTCATCCTCTACAATTGATCGAACAACAACATTCTGTTTTTTGCTTCTCCATGTAACAAGGTTACCTCCTACAAAGGTGAAATAACCTAAAGTAGAACGCATGTCATCGATTGCTCCAGCCTAGTCAGCATTAATATATGCATCCACACTTTGACAATGTTCATTTTTAGTGAATAAAATTCCTTTTCCAGGAGCAGATTTCAGATATCTTAGAATGCGTATAACTGCATTCATGTGTTGCTCGCCAGGATTATGCATAAACTGGCTAACAACACTCAAGGAATAGGCAAGGTCCGGCCTTATGTGTGCTAAGTACATCAATATTCCTACGAGTATATGGTATCTCCCCTTATCAATTGGTACCTGATCAGACCCAACACATAAATTCAATCCTTCTTCCACTGGTGTATCAGTGGGTTGACATGCTGACATACCAGTTTCTTGTAACAAGTCTAAGGCATATTTCCTTTGAGATAGAAAAATCCCGTTATGAGATCGAGAC
Organism: Pseudotsuga menziesii; assembly: GCA_001517045.1. Lineage (NCBI taxonomy): Eukaryota > Viridiplantae > Streptophyta > Pinopsida > Pinales > Pinaceae > Pseudotsuga > Pseudotsuga menziesii. Next base: position 229,015 of record LPNX011061333.1, on the reverse strand, counting down.
ACTTCAATCCCAAGGAAATATTTCAAGGGGTTGAGGTATTTCATTTCAAATTCTCTAGACAAGTAATCCTGTAGAGCCTCCCTTTCTTCGGGATCATTTCCTGTAACCACCATGTCATCCACATATACAATAAGTGCAGTTATCTTACCCTGTTGTTTCTTCAAGAATAAAGTGTGGTCTGAGTTGGTCTAATAGTAACCAAAGGCTTTCATAGATTTTGTGAACCTTCCAAACCATGCTCTTGGAGATTGTTTCAACCCATACAGTGACTTCTTTAATCTACACACCTTCCGACTATGCGTTTCTGGTATCATGCATCTTGATGGGAGTTCCATGTAAACTTATTTGGACAACTCGCCATGTAGAAAAGCGGTCTTCACATCAAACTGTTGTAATGGCCAACCCAAGTTCGTAGCAAGAGACAACAAGACTCGTACTGTATTGATTTTAGCTACATGTGCAAATGTCTCTGTATAATCGATCCCATAGGTTTGGGTGTATCCTTTTGCCACCAGTCTCACCTTAAAGTGTTCAATTGCACCATCTGCTTTGTGCTTCACAGTGTAAACCCACTAACATCCGATTGGTTTCTTTCCTGGTGAACAATCAACAAGTTCCCAAGTTTTATTCTCCTGCAAGGATTTCAACTCCTCATTCATAGTAGCTTTCCACCTTGGGTCAGCTAAGGCTTCCTGCACATTGTTAGGAATAGATACAATAGAGAACTGATTTACAAATGACTGATTTGATTCTAACAAACGATGGTTAGACACAAAATGACTCATGGGGTATTTAATGTTACTGGAAATCTCGGGTTCATATGCAGTTTAGGAATACCTCTGGTGTGACGATGTAGCAGCTATCTTCTAAATGGTTCAGGAGCATCCTCAGTAAGCGATTGGTTTGGTGTATCAGCTGCCTATGGTGTGAGAGACTCAGACAGAGATGGAGCCACAACTTCAGTTTCTGGGTGTTCATCACTACTTGGATCCAAAGTCAAAAAACCCACATCCAATTCGCCCACTTCTTGATTCACCACATCAGAGAGTTCCCCTACTTCCGGGATGTGAACAACCACATCTTCAGAGATGTGATCATCATAGTCTAGAGTCTGAATTTCCTTCTGGTACTCCCCCTGAAGTTCAGGCTCAGCGGAAAAATACATCTAGTCTTCATGAAAAGTTACATCTAATGTAATAAACATTCATTGGGTTGGAGGATGATAGCATCGGTACCCCTTTTGATAAGCAGCATATCTAAGAAAGACACATCGTAGCACTCGAGGGGACAACTTGTTGCGCTGATGCTTATGGAGGTGTACAAAAGCTACACAACCAAAGATGTGAGGAGATAAATTTGGGACGGCTGGAGCAACAATCGCTTCAGCGAGATCCTGAGATGGTGTCTGGAAATTAATAGTGTTGGAGGGTACCCGGTTGATCAAATATGCTACAGAGGTAAGTGCTTCTCCCCAATATGATAACAGCATATGAGCTTCTATCAATGAAGCACGGAAAACCTCCAACAAGTGGTGGTTTTTCTCTCAGCTACCCCATTCTACTAAGGTGTATTGGGACAAGTAGTTTGATGAATAGTTTCGTGTGCTTCCAGATACTATTGAAGTTTAGAACTCAAATATTCTCCTCCATTGTCACTGTGGAGAACCTGCACCTATGCATTGTACTGAGTACAAACCATTTTATAAAAAATTTGAAATAACAAATTCACTTCACTTTTAGACTTCATCAAGCACACCCAAGTCATCCTAGTACAATCGTCAATAAAAGTAACAAACCAACGTGATCCACCAGAGGTAGTGACTTTGGACAGACCCCAAACATCAGAATGTATGAACATAAAAGGAACTGGACTTTTATTCAAATTTAATGGAAATGAAGCACGATGGCTTTTTGCAAGTTCACAAACATCACAGCAGAAACTAGAAACATCAAATTTTACAAATAAACTAGGAAATAATTTCTTCAGGTAACCAAAGGAGGCATGCCCCAAATGTCGATGCCATAACCAGATTTCAAATTTCTTCTTCTCCCCCTCAGAGCCATCCACCGTTAAAGCTTGACATAACTTGTCTGAACTCTTTGACACTAATTCCAAGTAATACAACTTTCCTCGTCTAACACCACAACCAATCATTTGCCTCGTTCGGATGTCCTTAAACACACAAAAATCAGGCCAAAAAATTACAATACAAAGTAAGGTAGTGGTGATTTGGGAAACTGACAACAAATTATAATCCAAAGACAGAACAACTAAAATAGAATCTAGATTTAAAGTATCAGTGAGCAGTAAAGACCATTCTCCAATAATTGGGGCTGAAGAGCCATTGGCAATGGAAACAAATTTTTGTGTGGATGGTTTAAGAGGTGAGACCTGTCTAGAATCAAATGTCATATGATCCATAGCACCGGAATCAATTATCCATGCACTATTAGAAACAAGTGTAGAAATATTTAAAACCTTACCACCATTACCTATTGCTGCTGCTAATGCCGAGATCTGACCAGCAACACCATCCGCTGTTTTTGTTTCGACAACTATAGCACTGAAGGTCCTCTTGGAATTCTTCTTCCGTGAATCGCGGCTATGATCCCACCATTCTGGATAACCCACAAGTTCAAAGCAATGGCTCTTGGTATGACCAGTTTGATTGCAATGAGTGCATTTGTAGGTGGATTTATCAGCGCCATCAGTGTTCTTAGGCTGGCTTTGGGAAGATCAGTTCTGATTAGACCGATTTCGAGTCACCATGGCTGAAGCTTCAGATTTTTCTGGTTCTCCATTCATCATTGCGAATCGAACAGATTCACGGTGGACCAAAGCATAACATGCTTCCAATTCGGGGATAGGATTCTTTCTCAAATTTTCACCACGGATTTGTTCGAATTCACCATCTAATCCAGCAAGAAAAATATGCACCCTTTGTCATTGAACTGATTTTTGGTAAGATTCAACATCATTCTCACTTTCCATAATCACCTTATCATGATGATCCAACTCACAAAAGATCTCAGTTAATTCTCCATAATACACCGAGAGTGTTCTTCCATTCTGTTTCATAGAGAAGGCCCTCTGATTCAAGACAAACACCTGCAATTCATCTGCTCCATCATAAAAATCTTTTGAAAGAGCTTTCCAAATATCTTGAGCGGTGGGTAAGCGAATATATCGCTTCACGCTTTCTGGGGACATAGACATCAACAACCATCTCTTGACCTTTATATTGTCTGCATAACACTTCTCATATCCATCATCCTTCTCGGTAGGTGACTGTGAATTACCACGAATGAAAGAGAGTTTCTCCTTCTCAGCAATATGCATCTCCATGATTTGAGACCACAAATCATAGTTTGTTTCATCGAGTACAATCCCTACATTGAACGACGAACCTTCAGATTGAATAATAATGGGACTAGATTTGGTCCCAGATGTTTTAGAATCTGAGTCGGCCATGGTTCAATGGAGAGTACTACCGATTTAAGCTTCTTGGCTCTGATACCAAGTTCAAAATAGAGTTCAAGAGAAAAATAATTCTTTTTTATTACAGTGAATTGTATAGGTACATATACATCAATGGATCAATTTCCAGATCCTACAATCGAGCTGCGGATCCTACAGTCATGCTGCATATCCTATAATCAAGCTGCAGATCTTAAAAAAGGATAGGAAACAACCATCTACAGGATGGGAAAGAATCATAGAGAGAATAAGAAAGAATGGGTAGAATAGGAAATAATCAGTTCATATTGCAACAAATTTGCTAAAGCATAATATATAATTACCTGGAGACTCTGAGGTCTCTATGGTTTGATGTGTTTCTTTAGGCTATGTCTAGTTTCCAAACAATTTATACACGGAGTCGTTTTACAATTTTTTGCAAGATACAATTAGTGACTCGCCTGACGCAGGAGGGCAAGGAGCCTACTTAAATAAAAGGATCATCTCAGTCAGTCCACCTGCCAATTCAGAGTTTCGATAAAGATTGATTTCAAGCTCATCTCGGTAACGATGACTCGTCTTACTTAGTCAACTTATATTTAATTACTATATTTACTTATGTGCATGCATGCTATTCTCGCATGTTCATACTTCAATGCTTCATCCTACTTATGAAATGGATGGTAAATTAGCCATCTTAACTCTGCTAAGGCCAAGGTTAATGCAACTAGTTGGACTAAATCCTAGAGATGCTGTGAGTATTTCTTATAGACGGATTTCACATAACATGGGACTAATAGCAAGGACGTATATATGTGAATCTTACCAAAAGGGAGGAACCAGTTAGAGACAAAAATAGTTGGGGGACATGGAAAAAAATATCCCTATTGAAGGAAGGATCTCATCCCATTCACTGTAGGATGATCTGACCCCTATGGAGAGAAAAGATATCCCACAACTCACTTCTATGAGTTACAAGACACTTTTATTATAACCTCAGATTCCGAAAGCTGGTCCTCAATCTTACCAAAAGGGAGGAACCGGTTAGAGACAAAATAGTTGGGGGACATGGACAAAAATATCCCTATTGAAGGAAGGATCTCATCCCATTCACTGTAGGATGATCTGACCCCTATGGAGAGAAAAGATATCCCACAACTCACTTCTATGAGTTACAAGACACTTTTATTATAACCTCAGATCCCGAAAGCTGGTCCTGACTTCTAAGAGAAGGTTTTCTCATAGTTGTCCCCATGAAGTGATTCATTGAATGTGAATTCTTTTAGGAAGGTGGTTCATAAAGCCAAAATATCTATTGGAAGCCTACCCGACTAACTTAACTTTGACTTGGCCCTTGCTGGCCATGGTGAGGTTTGAATTTGCTTCCATTGACTGGCCCCTTGAGAGGCTAACCATCCAATGTAAAGAGCTTAGATATGCCAGCCTCTATAATATACACAATGTGAAATCGTAAAATGTAAACCATGTTCTGGTAATTACACTAACCACTCTTGTCTTACCATAATTGCGAATTAAGTAAAAACATGGACGCGTTGTCTACTATCAAGAGCGTAGTAATATACATTAATTTATATTCGTGAAGAGCAGCTAGCCGGAAATAAATCTATTATGTGTGATTTAATTACCCATAAAACAAATTGCTTAAAAATAGACAAGAGTATTTCATCACCTGAAAAGTAACATGCATCACTATTCCTTACAATTGAAATAATGGAAACAGTAATAATTTACAACCTGGAATCAATACCTGATGACTCGCATAAAACATAAACAATACCATGTTAATATTGTGATAAGTTGAAGTGTAAATTAATGCATGGATTATATAGGCTCGCATCTAGCACTTATCTGAGGTTAACCAATAAGCTTTCCGAGTACATGAACTTGTATAGTTGTTATTCATACTAGTATCTAGTACCTGTAATAAAATACATAGATGTAGAGTCAAATATAATAAGAGTTTTGTCAACACGTTCCACTCTTTAGGATATTGTACTTCATTTTTATAATACATTCTAAGTAAAGCTCAGCCTTAACATGCCCGCCAATAAGCCTAATAGTCATCAATAATACTGACTGGCTTAAGCGAAGTTCACAAAATGGTGGTTAAGCATATCACTTCAAATATTTATTTCACTGACCAGAACCAACCAAACCAACAGGCCTAAGGGTTTGAATATATTTGGTAGTGATTCTATTGCTTGAACGACACAAAGCAAAAACCGAGCGAAGAGAAGTGCTAGTTTCAAAGCCAAGGTTCCTAAAGCCAAATCCAACCTGCCTTATCAATGTTTAGATCGGTCAGCATTCTGTCTTTCCCGATCGGTGTGAGGAAAGAGAGCATAAGTAAGGTCCTGGCCTTTTATTCCCCTCAAAAAGCTCTGCGATTTTCGGATAATATGGTCCTGACCTGAGCGAGCTACCTATGGGAAAGGTTCACCCAGCATTACTATGGTTCCTTCCTTGAACTGCTTGGAAATATTCCGCCAACCATGAAATGACTCAAAGGATGAGTAAGATCAATGCCTGTTTTTTTACTCTACCAGGGGTGAGGGGTGGTTAGTTTAAGAGAGGAGAAGCATGCATTGATGGCGGCTTTAGTTCTGAATATAAGGAAACTGCATCAGGAGCAACCAGCCTAATAAATAACAATATTTGACCAGTCAGTTTTAGAGAAGTTAGAATGGTCCATCATGAATAAAGTATATCTCTGCAGAGATCCTGTTGCGTTCTATTGGATGATATCCTGTAGGGATGTACCCAGAGATACAAGCTTAAAGTTCATATTTATACAAATGTTGAACAGAATGGGTACATATATGAGGGTTAGGATAGTAAAGAAAGAAACAGAGGAGTCAAAATGGATTGGAATGGAGCAAGGTATGAATTATAGTGGAGCACTGATCCATGACTTTATACGTTCATGCTTCTGTGACATGGAAGGAAAATAAAGACTTATTATTAGCGTAAGCCTGCACAGAGGAGTTGTTAATTATAGGAACGACTTTCAAAAGGAAGCTACGCCTTGCCTAGTGGAAAAACAGATCCTGTCAGGGTTTTAATACACAGGAAAAATTCCTTAGATTACTGCTACATTGGAGCTATAAAAAAGGTTGTATTCACTAACTAGCTACGGAACTAGTTTTGTGGCTTTGCAATAAAAGAAGAATCTATTTGTTAAAGTAAACATGGGCTCATAAATAACATGGGGGTGTTGTACATGGAATCCAAGGGAAAAGTATTGTAGAAGATCAGAGTAGATTAGCCAGTGCGGACTTAATGGTGAATCAATAAGATGATTCCTGACTATCCTTTAGACTCTGATGCACCTGATAGAACGATCTTGACATATCCCGCTTATTGCAATCTGGAGTAGGAGCTCGACAAAGAAAGACGATCGTGAGAAGATGATGACAAAGAGAAAAAAGAAGACATGAGAGCTCGAGAAAGACAAAGAAAACTCATTTATTGTACATAAAATGTTGAGAGAAGCCTGTAGGCTGTGTGCACATGCTAAAAGTGTTCTAGATATTTCTCATGCCAAATGAAGAACGTTTTTGCGGTTTTTTCTGTATAGGTTTCCATGTTAAATCTGTGTCCATGATGTCTGTTAATATTGTGTATGAATATTTATGATTTTGTTGATATTTATGAGTTTGTCGCACTTGTATTGACATAATATTATGGAATGTTGATAACAATGATGGTAGACATGTTTTATATCTGCATATTTATATGTTGTGTCTGTGTCGATGGATCAGCCTACTTTACTTGTACACATTTGTCGACGATAGTTCATCCCTCTGTTTCAGTCGAGTAGTCTGTCAACGTTGTCATGAAGAAATCCCCTTCCATAACTGCAAAATCATGATTCTCCATAGGTATCTCAGGTAAAACCTCACTTGCGTCATAGGTGTTGCCTACGGAGTTACACTCTATCGGGTCAGTGCCTTGAGCTTTGTTGTACAGGAAAGGAAAACTAAACTTGGGTTAGTGAAATCTATGCCAACAAGATCCTGACTCAGAAATCGGGTTCTAATTCTTCCTTCCTACTTTGCATCACTAACTATAAACCACTCTTAGTGTGGAAGAAAACACCTTCATACTTAACACTTATTCATTTGTTTTTAACGCTTAGTCATTCTTATGTTTCAAGTTATAACAATTACCTATCATGCCAAGGAATGCAAAAGAAAATAATAACAACACAAATGTCATGGTGACACCTCAAAGGAGCATGCCCAAATATTCAAAATACAAATATATATGAAAGGGTACAAATGCAATATGGAGTGTTCCCACGACAAATTCTCTAGGAGAGCGCCCAAACTAGAAGCACCTATGTTGCAAGGAACTCCATTAATCAATCCACCTTTTGTGATTTCTCTTTCCCAAAGCTTCTTCTTATCACATTTGCACGTCTTCATCCTACAACACCTATTGCGTCTTTCCCCAAATATGCCTATAGTCCGAATTGTGCCCAAGTCTACCCCACATATTCGCAATAGTGTGCCCTCCAACTAAGGGGCATCTTTCGTTAGACATACACCTCGCTACAATTCAATTTACTTCTTGTGCCTTGTTTCAATTGGATGATGTCTCGTCTTGCCTCAACGCTTTCTCAATATATAGTCTTCCCAAGTGTGTTAAGGGGGTGGCCACTAGTTGCAATCCTTTCATCACACATCTCGCCAACTTTGAGCTGAATTGTAAAGGGACATTTGCATCAATGCATATGCTTGCCAATAGAGATTGGTCCCTATACCATAATACCAAGGGTCACACTCCTTATGTTCCCTTTCATACAACCTTGTTACATAACATAAATAATGTTATTTAATTTATAAAAAAAAAGTAATTTATAAAAATCATAAAAAAATAAAACTAAATAAATTCATGTTGGTTCATAAAATAAAATAATTAAAATCAACATAGATCCATCTTAAATTGGGATTTATCAAGCACTTAGAGGGAACAAATTTCTTCACGTGTGAATTTTTACTAAATATGTAAAAAAATTAAGATAAAAAAGTTTACACCTCAAAAAATTGGATCCCTCTTGATGCTTGATATATCCTATGTTAAGATAGATCTATGCTACTAATAATAAAATAACTTATGTAACTCTATCCCTTAAATATTTATCAAATATTTTGATCCAAATATCATTTTACTAATTGTATTTTCAATAAATCATGATTTACTTTATGATTGAGCATGTATAATTTATGTATGTAAATATCATTGTATTTTGTACAAGTGGTACATAAATTAATTCCTCAAATACAATCTATACACACTTTGTAGTAGAATAATATGTGTGTGTTGCCTTATCCTTGAAATAGCTACATATGGCATATTTAATTACTTAATGTGTTTGTTGGCATGATGCAATATTCCTCTAATTATATCCACTTAGCCTTCCAGTGTTGGAATGGGATTATTTCCATTCATCTCACACGTTTTGAAGTTTGGCAGGAAACTCCGGAAGGTAAGCTTCGCTATGTGGTTGGAAGGGATATCTATATGGACAGGGTGGAAGCGTTGAGTCGTCGGGCATTAATTGGTAGGCTGGAATATGTTTCCTTGGAAAAAAAAGATTGGTTTCAGTGGGCTTCTGAGCATTGGAAACCGTTTCTGACCTATGTTCCAGCTGTTAGCTTGCTGGTTCGGGGCTGGATAGTTTTTGTCTTCTTAGAAGATTTGCATGCCTCAGAGGTTCTTAGCCGTCTGTGGAGAGTGGGAAATGGCTCACTAGTGCTAGATCGTTGGCATGTTAACTTTGATCCTACACGAGAAAGAGTGAAAAAACGACATCTGTGGGCAATTCTCCCAGGGCTTCCATTCCCCCTCTAGAATCGGTCCCTATTGGAAGGAGTTGGTAATACTATAGGGCATTTTGTGGCGTTAGAGGATGATTTCATGAATCCCTTTGATAAAAAAAAGGCGAAAATTCTTGTTGAATTGGATATCAACAAAGGTTTGCCAGCTGAAGTGGAGATTCTCTGTCATGAACGATTGATTATACAACGTTTGGATTTTCAAGGCATCCCCTTTAGATGCAGTGTGTGCCGAGAGACTGGCCATTTGCGCTGAGCCTGTCCGTCTTTTAGTCGTGGGCCTGTTAATCGCTCTTTGTCTAATTCCTTTGTTAATTCTCCTATACATTCGCCCTCACAGGGTTGTACAACTCCGGTTCACAAGATCTCATCATCTGGTCAGCTGCATAATGTTGTTTCTTTATATGGGGAAGTGTCAGACCTTGATTTGGCCCTGATTGGCTCAGTTATTAGCAGCAAAAAAGCTTCTTCGCCTTCGGGCATTGATCCTTCCCTAGGTGTCTCTTCCCCACTTTCTGGTATTCCTCTAAGGGAGCCTGACCTGTTGGTCCCTCCTAAGACTGATTCTTTGGTTCAGGAGCCTACCTCTTCAACCCTTTCTCTTCGCCCTCTCTCAGCTCCAATTCTCTCTGAAGTTTCTGATGTTGTTCCATTAAAATTTGTTCATTCTTCAAACCCTACGATTGAAAATTCCCCCACTCCTCTGTTCTCTGAAGCCGACTTCCCTCCCCTCACCACTTCTGGCCAGTCAGGGGCTCAGTTTTTAGGTTCACCTCCACTTAGCCCCACTGTTTCCCCTTCCTTTGTTGATCCCTCTCTGCAAAAATCTTTGAGTATTTTCTTCGGTTCTCCCTCTAAACTCAATTTGGTTTGAGAATGTTACCATTAGGTGGAAGAAAAAGTCCACCAAGCCCCCTCTTGATTCATCTGATTTAGTCCAGGCTCCTTATACTCCTCTTTATGAGAGATTAAAAGCAGCAGAGAATTCTCACACCTCCCAACGGGTCCTTAGAGCTTTGACCCCTGATTTTTCGGACTCATAATGCGCATATTATCTCTGAATGTTCGTGGCCTAGGGGGTATGGCCAAGCAAAAGAGCCTCCGTCATTTGCTGTTTGCTCTCTCTCCTGATGTTGTTCTTTTTCAGGAAACCATGACTAGTCCTTATCCTGCTTTATTTGCCTTCTCTAAACTTTGCCCGGGCTCGAAGTTTTGTGCCCTTAGCTCTAATGGTCTTTCTGGAGGCATTCTTTCTGGCTGGAATCCAAAAATCATTAAATGTAAAGCCTTTCATACTACTGCTGGTATACTGCTCAAAGCTTCGATCCGGGGTTCTTTCCTCAATCTCTCAATTTTAAACTGCTATGGTCCTTACCTCAACCGGGACACCTTCTGGAATGTTGTGGCTTCGGGTGGTCTAGTATCTCTCCCTAATCTTATTTTAGCAGGAGATCTTAATCTGACTCTGAATGCCTTCGAGATCTGGGGATCCAAAGCCCATCCTGATCCTTTGGGTCCTTTTTTCTCTCAACTGTTCTCTGACCATCATTTAGTGGATGTGGCTCCTCCTTGTGCTGGTCCGAACTGGAGGAATGGAAGGATAGGGGAAGATGGTATTTCAAAAAGACTGGATCGATTTTTACTATCAGATCAGCTTGTCAGTACACTACAAAGGTATCGAGTATGGACTCACAGATGTGGGATTTCTGATCGTTTCCTTGTAGTTCTGGAATGGACTGATCATCAAAGTCATTGCGCCTATCCTTTTAAGTTTAACCAATCTTGGTTAGAAAATAATGATTTTATTCATATGGTTCGTTCTGAATGGCCTTGTATTCTTTCAAACCCTTCTTTGGATGCAATGCAGGATTTTCATGATAGACTTAGAATCTTAAAGGAGAAGGTTAAGTCTTGGACTAAAATAGAAGCTTTAAAAATGAAACAAAAGTCTACTGATCTGGAAAATGAAATAAGCTCTATTCTCCTTTCCTCTCATTCAGCAATTTTAAATCAAGATCAGCAGTTGAAATTGAATTCTCTTAAAAATGATCTTCAAAAGCTGATTGATCATGAGATTAATTCTACCAGACTTCAAAGCAGAATTACCTGGGCTCAAAAGGGGATGCTAATACTAAGTATTTTCATGCTGTGGCTTCAGCCCGAAAAAATCATAATGCAATTTGGAGCCTACAAGATGAGTTGGGCAATTGGGTATGAGATGATAAAAATCTTAAAGATCTTGGTACTCGACATTTTAAGACCATGTTTGAAGATGATCACTTCACTAATATGGAAGCTCAACTTAAGGTTATCCGTCTTTTTCCTTCATTTATCAGTCCAGAGAAGATTAAAGCCTTTACTAAACCTATCACTCTTTTGGAAGTTGAAAAAGCTTTAAAACTCTTTAAAAAAGATAAGGCTCCTGGCCCGAATGGATGGCCGGTTGAGTTCTATTTGACTTTCTTCGATCTTATGGGCCCAATTCTTGTTAATGTAGTGGAAACTTCCAGAATTTCTGGCAGAGTGTCTCATGCTCTTAACTCTACTTTCCTTGCTCTCATCCCTAAGGTTGATTTGCCTGTTTCTTTTGCTGACTTTCGTCCTATTTCTCTCTGTAACCTCTGTTATAAGCTCATTTTTAAAGTTGCTGCTATGAGACTTAAACCATTCCTTGATGATTATATTTCTCCTCAACAATTTGGTTTTTTAAAAAATCGCCAAATTCTTGAGCCCATAGCCATTTCTCAAGAGGTTCTGCATACTGTCAATACCAGAAAAAGGTGTGCTCTTATTCTTAAATTGGACTTATCTAAAGCCTTTGACAGAGTTAATTGGACTTTCATCCGTCTCCTTCTTATTCAAATAGGGGTTCCCCTTGTTGGGGTAAACTGGATTATGGGATGCATTTCTTCAGCCAACTTTGCTGTCCTTGTTAATGGTTCTCCTTCTCCTTTCTTTTCTGCCTCTCGGGGAATCAAAAAGGGGTGCCCTCTATCCCCCCTCTTGTTCATTCTGGTTATAGAAGGGCTTAGTCTGTTAATAGAGGATACAAAGCGGAATGGTAAGATTAAAGGCATTAAAATTTCTTATCAGCTTTCTCTCACTCATCTACTTTTTGTAGATGACGTGATCTTATTCGGTCTGGGTACATTTGAGGAATGGTCAGCCTTCAAATCCATACTTGATATTTTCTGTGAGGATTCAAGTATGAGTATTAATGTGAATAAATCAAGCTTTCTCCACAACAATCTGAGTGTGGACATTCTCCAAAGAATTACAGATATTCTCCCTTTCAGAGTGGATGATATTCGAAAAGGGTTCGGCTATCTTGGCTACTTTCTTAAGCCATCTGGTTATTTGGTAAAGGATTGGCTATGGCTGGTATCAAAATTTGAAAGGAAAATTTCCCATTGGACAAATAGATTCATTTCCATGGGAGGTCGACTTGTCCTCATTCATTCTGTTTTATCTAGCATGCCAGTTTATTGGATGGCTTTGGTTCTGATTCCATCCTCTATTTTAGACAAACTCAGAAAGATGATATTTTTGTTTTTGTGGGGCTCTTCATCAAAGACTAAAAAATTCCATCTTGTGGAATGGCATCTTTTGGCTCGTCCTACCTCTCATGGTGGCTGGGGTATTAAACATCTTCCTAGCTTCAGTCTCTCCTTGAGAATGAAAAGCTTTTGGCTAGCTTTAAATAGCAAGGGAATTTGGAATCTTCTTATTGCAGTTAAATATCTGAGAAATAAACCGCTGCATTTGTGGTTCAAGGAAAAGAACTTCATTTCTAGGAACGCCTCTATTGTCTGGAGGGGATTCATCTCAACCATTTCCTGGATTGGCAAAGGCATCATCTGGAAAGTAGGAAATGGTGAGTCCATCAGTTTGGGTGCAGACCCATTCATTGGTATGGGATATCCTTTTGTATTGCCAAGATATTTAAGGGATTATTTAGAAGACTATGGCATCAGCACCCTTGCTCAAGCCCGTAACCAAACTCCCTTTTCCAATGGCTATTGGTTCTCATCTGAAGATTTGGATCTCATTGGTGAATGGAAAACAGCCTGGGACAATTTTATTAGGGGATTAGAATATGGCCGCATTCGTCTAAATGATCAAATTGATACTATTTCTTGGTCTTATTACAACTATTCAAGTCCAATAAGCGCTGCTGAAGGATATAAATGCATTTTATCTGACATTTGTTCAGAGGATAATGATTCAGTTTTAAAAATTTTATGGACTTCGAACATTCCTCTTAAATTGAAGTGCTTCATTTGCTTAATGCTCAGAGGAAAGATTTTAACCTGGGATCAACTGCAAAGCAGAGGATTCATGGGCCCCAGCCGTTGTGTTCTTTGTGAAGGTAACTTGGAAGACATTCATCATTTATTTTTTGGCTGCCCTTTCTCTGTTAGTATTTTCAACCATTTTGCGCTTAAATCCAAATGCTCTTTCCTAGTATATACCTCTGTCCATTCTTATCTGGCACATTGGTTCTGCTCTACTGCGCGATCTGCTCCCTTCATATTCCTTCCTTTGTTTATTCTCTGGGGCATTTGGCTTCTCCGGAATCGTTGTTTATTTGAAAATAAGAAACCGTCCTTCTCAGCTTTGATTTCCAGGATTGAAGGAATGGTAAATTCTTACCATGTGCCAATTATTATTCATAAATCTCGTAATCCTGGTCCTGTTCCTCTAAAAAGCTTTCCTTGTGGATTTTTTGATGGAGCTGCTGCGGATAATTTAGGAGGTTCTGGCTTTGTGATCTTCATCAGTGACTCTCACTTGTTCAGTTTTTCTATGGGATGTGGAAGAAGTACGAATACCAGAGCAGAATTGTTAGCTCTTTGGGCAATTTTAAGAGTTGGTATTTTGATGGGAATCCCTTTGAAGTTAATTTATGGTGATTCCCTGGTTGTTATTTCTTGGCTTAACAAAATTTCAGCACTTAATGTCCCATCTTTGATGCATTGGTGTTCCGACATAAGATATATGATACATTTGGCCCCTCCAGTGATCTTTAAACACACATTTCGTGAGCATAATACGCTGGCAGATGAACTCTAAAAAAAAGATTTGCATTTGGATATGGGATGTTTATCTTTTTCAGAAACTTTGGATGGTTTGGTTATTAACCAAGGCAGTCTTGATCTTTTTTAAGAAAAGATGATTCTTACATTATTCAGCTTTTGATTTCAGCAGTTGATGATGTTTCTCTATTTGTTCAGTTAGAGTCCATTCTGCCAGCCTGTTTTTGCTCGGAATTGTCTAGTTTAAAGTTCACTTCAGATTATTATCAGCATTTCTGACCTGATTATTCAGGGATGATGAGAAAAGTCTGCTACGATCAGAATTTTTCTTTTTTTGTACTGTTGGTTTTGATTTGTCATTTTATGTCTTGCATGAGATGGAACTGTTTATCAGTCATCATATTGGTATGTAAATGATGTCTTTTGATTCAATTGAATAACAAAGACTGGTATTTTTTCCTCTGAAAAAAAGTTTGGCAGGAAACTTGTTATGTATTTCCCATTGTTTTTTAAACATAGACGACTTCGACATATTTTTTGAAGTTTTGCAAGAAACTTCTTATTTATTTCCCATGGTTGCCAACCATGGAGGACTCCATTGACGCGATATACACATGTATTTTTTCTCTCAACCAAATGACAGAAGAGAGAAAGGCCGGATGTTGGGAACATACCCATTATCATTATTTCCAAGTTCTGTCATTCTCGATTATGATAGACAATAAATATGAGTGAAAACAAGCTCTTAGCCATTTAATTTATGGTTTTTACCTTTTCAATGTACATTTTTTTTCCACTTTTATAGTTTTCGGTGTACAAGTGTTCTCCTCGACCGATATGTTTGTGACATTATGTGTGGGTGGACTTGATCTAAACACATTGAGTTGAGGAGGACATGTAATGGCAGAAACAACCTGATTAAGGGACCCAAAATGTGACAGCAAAATCATCTTTTATCTAGAGTGTTCTTGATCTTGACTTGTTAGCAACTTAACACTTTAACTTGTTTAAATATTTGCAGTTTATTATGTATTTTGTTTGAAGTATTGAAGGAGTGTAGCACAGTTGGATTGTAGAGACGAGGATCTAGATTACTCATATTTTCATAGAATGGAGATGAGCGTAAAAGTAGCGACAATTGCGATATTGTTACCAGTCGTCCTATATTGCATCTTGCATGGAGGTAATTATATTTTTTATTCACAACCATATAATGGTATAGGCTACTTCAAATTTGAGTGCTAGTTGATACTTGGAAGGCCTTTATATATATATTTTTACTTGTAGTTATTCTAACCCTTCATTAGTCATTGTGTGGTTAAATATATTTGTTGATATTGTATGTAGTTTTACTAGTACTGATATGGTTTTGAAGGTTACCCATGTGATCATGAATGTTGGTATCCATATGGTTTTGTTATTGACAAGATTTGTGACATTGGGTGTTATGTGGGTTTGTGAAATTGTATAAGTAGATATTTATATAGTTGTGTTGTTGACATGATATTCAATATTGGTTACTGATGGCTATGAAACAATATTCATGTGAATTCACATGGTTTTGTTGTTGACAAGATTTGCAACATTGGGTCTAGTGTGGGTTTCTGAAATTGTATGAGCATGTATTCATATTGTTGTGTTGTGTTGTGTTGTTGACAGGATTTTCAATATTGATTACTGGTTGTTGATATGGTTATGATTGGTATTCATGTGATTATGAATGTTGGTATTCACGTGGTTTCCTGTTGACAAGAATGTTGGGTATCCTGCTATTGTGGTGTTAACAAGAACATTAGGTATTCATGTTGTTGTGTCGTTGACATGATTATCAATATTGGTTACTCGTTGATGACATGGATATGATAGATATTCATGTGACTATCAATGATGGTATACACATGGTTTTGTTATTGACAAGATTTGCAAAATTGGGTTTGGTGTGGGTTTGTGAAATTGGATGAGTAGTTATAAATACCCTTGTGTTGTTAACACGATTTCCAATATTTTTTCAGTATGATTGTAGATTTTTGGAATTGCCTACTATGGTCACATTATTGATGTGGGTCTCATTGTTGGCACTCTACTCATCATTATGAGGCTAATATCCAAAACAACCACTTCCTATATGATTTTCAATATAGATATTTAATTCTTTGTTATCACTTCATTTTTGCGTTTTTTAAAGTGAATGGTTGTAGAAAGTGGAAGTAGAGGCAAGAGTTTGGTGCAACATTCACAAGCCCTAGGATTTGACTATGGAAAAAGTTCAGACATACTTCCTCCACTATCTGCAATATCAAAGTTGGTCCAAAGTTCAAATATTTTGAAGTTGAGACTATATGGAGAAAATACTACAATTCTTTAGGACTTTGGTAACACAAGAATTTGGCTAGTTGTAAGCATTGGTAATGATCAAATCCCATTTACAAACCACCTTAATGTAGCACATAATAGGATTAACAACAACATTGTTCCTTTTGTTCTTTCCACAGATATCATTAAGATATCTAGGGGGAATGAGATTCTATTCATTGGGTATGGGGCTTTGATTTCCCAACTCCTCCTTGCATCGCAGAACTTGCACATTGCCCTTATTGTGGTTTCAATTGACCAACAAATTAAGGTCTTTACACCTCATTCTATGGCCATACTTTTGACATATGTCCCCTCCTTTGTTGGACGTTTCAATCACATATTTGACATGAAATACTTGCTTGATTTCCTACAAAATATAGGGGCACCTTTAATGATCAGTCGATACCCCTAATTTTCTTACAAGAGTAATCCAACTTATCAAACCCTGACTTATGCACTCTTAGATCCCAACACATGGTTTCATGACAAAAAACATTGGGCTCACCTATACAAACATGTTTAATGCGCATCCTAATGCACTGTACTCAACCATGAAATATCTACGCCACAATGGTGTTGATATAGTGGTGTAAGAAACAGGATGGCCTTTTATGGGGGGGTCCTACAGAGATAGGAATGAGCTTGAAGAACACAATTGATTATAATGGAAATTTGATCAAGCATGTGACCTCCATAGCAAAGACACTATTAAGGCCGAATCGGTCCAATGAGACCTATATTTTTTGTTTAATGAGAACTAGAAGCCACGACCAACCTTGGAACATAATTGTGGGTTGTTTAAAGTTGATATGACAATGGCTTATGATGTGTGATTATATGCTTATAGTTGTGAAGTATTATCTAGTTCTGTATTTATCTCTGAACCTTGTTTTTTGTGATCAATACTGATTTTGGAGGAATTGATATGTATGGAAACAATTATATTTCATTCTAATCAGATCGCAAGTAACTTGTTTTACCATGCCTACAAGTAATGAGTTTATCTCTCAAGATGGATACATTTAAACTTATGACAACAAGAGTTCTAGCAAAGCCATTGGAAAATTGTTTGGAATTCAAAGCGTCAATTAGGATATGATCATCCTTTATTGGTTGTAACTTCCTTGACATAGTATTGCATTTGGACTTTATTATTGGTTGTAACTTCCTTGACATAGTATTGCATTTGGACGTTATTATATTTATGTGCAATTTCAAATTTTCATTTCATCCACTTATTGTGGAATCTCATAGCTCGCACACACTACACTTCCACTTTTCTTCATTTTATGTGAAGACACTTTTAAGTTTCATATTTATTTATAACCCAATGCAAATCTAATACGAACCCTACATCTCTATTGGTGGAAAAAGTGAAGCATTTTCATAGAATATATGGGTGACGAATTCGACGCTTACGAGTTGTCTTTCACATAAATATGCTTGCATCTTCTGTTTGCACAATTATATTGACTATCTTGCTCTCTTTGGATGTGTACAAGGATTTCAAGAGAAAATCCCATTGGATCCTACGTGAAGCTCGATTTTCAATATTCTCATTATTTAGTTGATAATTTGAATCTAAAAGTAAATTCAAAGCTAGGTTTCTTAAAAGACACGCAATTAATTATTTTGATTATACATCCATTGGTATTGGATACCAATAATTTTGATTATACATCCATTGGTTTTGGATACTAAGAGAGTTATGATATGTCTCTTCATTGGCTATTTACTTCTTGGGCTGGTCCATTCCAGTTTCAGAACTATATCATGAGATATTGGACCATTAGCATTACCTATAATATGTCATATGGCTTATGAGGTTTACTTCTTTCTGATAGTAAATAAGGAACATGAATCATTGCTTTCGTATCCATTCCCTTCTCCTATCGAATATTTTAATGCTTATATGTGGAAACATAATAAAAAATATAGAATATGGTTCATAGTTTCCTACATCACCTTCTTCACAACCCTGATATTGATGGTTATGTTCTTGACTTACACAGTCATAGCAAGTAAAATTGAATATTTTGGTGCTTATCTATGGCAACATAATCGAAAATATAGAATATGGTTCATAGTTTCCTACATCACCTTCTTCATATCCCTCATATTGATGGTTATGTTCTTGACCTACACAGTGATAGCAGGTGAAAGCATTCATTAAATCATCTCTCAAAAGGTTCCTAAAGAAAGAAAGAGTGTACAGTCATTGATGATCACATCCTCGAATGCTGGATTATTAGTCGTGCATCCCAACTTAAATATATCATGGGAAACTAAGTTATTAGTTTGTTTTCCTTCCTAGTTGCCACAGTTTTCGTTCTATCAATAGTAGTTGAATGTCAATTGAATTCAGAATTTTTTCATGTGTGGGGAATAATCAATATATATATTATTGAGTTTATGTTCATCTTAATAGGATGTATATTGGTATTATCTCGATGGTTCACAGTTGTTATATATTTTCCCAAGGAAGTGTGGTACTTGTTTTACTTGGAATATTTCTAGACAAGGAGTACTATTGATATGAAAAATGATATAGATGCACATTTGACAACTATATTGTTTTTTGGGAAGAATATTCTTAAGAGAAATCCAATAGAAAGTCTTATGAATTTAATTACAACATTTAGGTTACATTCTTTATTATTCACTATGCATCTTTCGTTACAAAAATTTGTTGTTTCAATTAGCAAATCTTATTGGTCTTTATCAAACCTCACATTATGAATGATCAGGTCCTTGGGTAAGGGTGAGATGATTGTGATTCCCACACACTCGTTGGGAACATTTTTCAAAGTCTTAGCCTATCTTATAGAAATTGGACTTGACCTCACTTATCAAAACCCTATTTTAGAAAACCAACAAAATGGACAGGCTTTGGTCCATGCATCCACCGAACAGGGGTTTCCCTTGTGGTATTCAGATGTCACAAATTCAAAGGAACTGATAATTTGTCCATTGGAGCCACAATATTTCAATTATAGTGATTTTCATGTCGCTTCCTAAGACCATTAAAGGACACCAAACAAATTTCAACTAGGGGCATAAAAACCAAACCGAGCAACCGAATTCATTTCCGTTGCCTCCTGCAAGTCTATTTGGGAAAGGGCGAGATGATTTCGATTCCCATGCACTTGCTTGGCACGTCTTTTAAAAATATTAACCTATCATAGAGAAATTGCACTACATGTCATTGACCAAAACCCTAGTTTAAAAAACTTTCAAAATATACAACTTTCGGTCCATGAATCCATCGAGAAAGGGTGTTCCTAGTAGTATCTGGATGTCACATATATAATGTAACTAACGGTTTGTCCATCAAAGCCTCGGTTTTCAAGTTATGGAGAGTTTCATCTCGCTTCTCAAGGCCATTCAAGGACACGAGACAAATATTAACTAGGGGCATAAAAACCAAACTGAGCAATGGAATTGATTTTCGTTTGATCCTGCAAGTGTGTTTGGGAAAGGGAGAGATGATTGCGATTCCAATCCACTCACCCGAAACATTTTTAAAAACATTGTCCTATTGTGCAGAAATTGCCTGCTAGTCATCGAGCAAAACCCTAGTTTAGAAAACCGTCAAAATAGACAACATTTGGTCCATGAAACAACCAGTCAGGGGTGTCCCTAGCAGTACTCAGATGTCATTAAACTAACAAAACTGACAGTTTGTCCATCAAATCCTTGTTTTTCGATTTATGGCAAGTTCATTCTCATTTCCCAAAGTCATTTAGGGACACCAGCAAAATTTCAACACATAGCATAAAAGAAAAAATGAGCAACGGAATTGACTTATGTTGACTCTTGGAAGTGTGTTTGGGAAAGAGAGAGATGACTAAGACTCCCACACACTCGTTGGGCACATTTTTAAAAATCATAGCCCACCATGCAAAAATTGCACTACACACTAATGATCAAAACCCTAGTATAGAAAATTGTCAAAATAAACAACGTTCGGTCCATGGATCCACCAGCCAAGGGTTTCCCAAGTGGTACTCAGATGTCATGAATCCAATGGAGCCGACAGTTTGTCCACCGGAGCTTAAGTTTTTAGTTATGCCGATTTTTATCTCGCTTCTCAAGGCCATTCAAGGACACGAGGAAAATTTCAACTAGGGGCATAAAAACCAAATTGAGCAATGAAATTGATTTTTTTTGTTTTTAAACCATGGGGACAACACTCTCCCAAGAGTATAACCAACATCCTGCAAGCCATATTTACCAGTAACTTGTGACTTAGTAGGGGCCGAGACGTCCCGAATCCCATTGATATGAGCCTCTATCCCAATGGTCTCCTACCCTTCGAGCCTTGTCACAACAAGCCAATAAAAAATCCTACCCCACGCCGAACGAAATTGAGTTTTGTTACTCCCTGCATGTGTGTTTAGGAAAGGGTGAGAGGACTTTTATTCCCATGTAATCGCTTGACACATTTTTCAAAATCATGGCCTATTTTGAAGAAATTGCACTTCATGTCACGAAGAAAAACCCTAGTTTAGAAAACCCTCAAAATATACAACATTCATTCCATGAAGCAAAAAAACATGGGTGTCTCTAGCAGGAATAGGGTGTAGTGAATCCAACAGAATTGACTGTTTTTCCATCAGAGCCTTGATTTTCAAGTTATGGTGAGTTTAATCTTGCTTACCAATGCCATTCGGTGACACTAGGAAAATCTAAACCAAGAGAAGCATAAAAACAAAACTGAGCAATGGAACTGAGTTCCATTTACTCTTGCAAGTGTGGTTGGGTAAGGGCGAGATGGTTGCAATACCCACACACTCATTGGGAACATTTTTCAAAATCTTATCCTATCGTACATAAATTGCACTGCGTGTCACTTAACAAAACCATAGTTTAGAAAACTAACAAAATAGAAAACTTTTAGTCCATGAATCCATTGGACAAGAGTGTCCCTAGTATTTTTTTGATTTCATGAATCCAACAGAACTGACAGTCTATCCATCGAAGCCACGATTTTTGAGTTATAGCAAGTTTCATCCCACTTCCCAATGCCATTAAGGGAAATGAGACAAATTTTAATTGAGGGAATAAAAACCAAACCGAACAACGAAATTGAGTTCCATTTCATCCTACAAATTTGTTTTGGTAAGGGAAATATGACTGCGATTCCCATGCACTTGCTTGGTAAATTTTTAAAAGTCTTAACCTATTATGCAGAAATTGCATTACACGTCACAAAGAAAAACCTAAGTTTAAAAAACCATCAATATAGACAACTTTAGATCCATGAAACCATCTTGCAAAGGTGTCTTTAGCAATACTCGAATCTCCCAAATATAATGGAACCAACAATTTTTCCATCGGAGCCTTGGTTTTCAATTTATGGTGTGTTTCGTATCGCTTCTCAAGGCCATTTAGGGACACTAGGAAAATTTCAACCAGGAGCATAAAAACCAAAATGAGCAAAGGAATTGATTTTTTTTCCTCCTGCAAGTGTGTTTGGGAAAGGGGGAGATGACTACAATTCCCATGCACTTTCTCACCACATTTTTCAAAATTTGTCCCTATTGTGCATAAATTGCACTGAACATCACTGAGAAAAATCCTAGTTTAGAAAACCATCAAAATAGACCACCTTCAGTCCACGAAGCCACTGAACAGCGTTCCCTAGTGATATTCGTATGTCATGAATCCAACAGAATTGATATTTTGTCCATCAGAGCCATGATTTCAATTTATAGCAATTTTCATCTCGCTTCCCAATGTCATTAAGGGACACTAGACAAATTTCAATCGAGAACATAAAAACCAAACTGAGAAACATAATTGCATTTTGTTGCATCATGGAGGGTGTTTTTGTGAAAGGGATAGATGACTGCAATCCCCATGCACTCATTGGGCACTTTTTTCAAAATCTTAGCCTATCATGTAGAAATTGCACTACATGTCAATTGACAAAATCCTAGTATAGAAAATTGTCAAAATAGGCAATGTTCGCTCTATAAAGCAAATGGATAGGGGTGTCCCAAGCAATACTTAGATTTCAAAAATCCAATGGAACTGGCAGTTTGTCCATCAAAGCTTCATTTTTCGAGTTATGGCAAAGTTTATGTCTCTTCTCAAGGCCATTCACAAACACTAGACAAATTTCAACCGGGGGGTTAAAAACCAAACCGAGCAACGGAATCGAGTTATGTTACCTCTTGCATATGTGTTTGGGAAAGGGAGAGATGATTGTGATTCCCATGCACTCACTTGACACATTTTTCAAAATATTAGCTTATCATTCAAAAATTGCACTGCTCATCACTTAACAAAACACTAGTTTAGAAAACCGTCAAAATATACAACATTCGATCTATGTAGCCATCAAACAGGGGTTTCTCTAGTGGTAATCAGATGTTACGAATCCAAAAAAACTAATTTTTTGTCCATCAAAGCCATTCTTTTCAAGTTATGGCGATTTTCATCTTGCTTACCAATGTCATTCAAGGACACAAGGCAAATTTCAACCAGAAACATAAAAACCAAACTGAGAAATGAAATTGATTTCCGTTTCCTCCAGGAATTTTGTTTGGGTAAGGGTGAGATGTATCTGATTCCCAAAAAATCGTTGGGAATTTTTTTCAAAATCTTATCCTATCTTATAGAAACTACACTTGACGTTACTTATCGAAACCCTATTTTAGAAAACCAACAAAATAGACAACTTTTGGTCCATGAAGCGATTGAATAGGGGTGTCGCTAGTGGTATTCGGATGTCATGAATCTAACGGAATTGAAATATTGTCCATCGGAGCCACAATTTTTTAGTTATACCTATTTTCATCTCGCTTCACAAGGCCTTTAAGGGACACCAAACAAATTTGAACTAGGGGCATAAAAACCAAACCGAGCAATTGAATTCCTTTTCATTTCCTCCTGCAAGTTTGTTTGGGAAAGGGATATATGATTGCAATGCCCATGCACTCGCTTGGAACATTTTTAAAATCTTAAACCTATCATGCAAAAAATGCACTGCACGTCATTGAGAAAAACCCTAGTTTAACAAATCGTCAAAATAGACAACTTTCAGTCCATGAATCCATTAAGAAGGGGTGTTCCTAATGGTACTCGGACGTCACAAATGTAATGGAAATGACAGTTTTCCATCAGATCTTTTTTTTTCAAGTTATGGCGAGTTTCATCTTGCTTCTCAAAGCCATTCAGGGACACCAAGAAAACATCAACTAGGGGCATAAAAACAAAATTGAGAAATGGAATTGATTTTTGTTGCCTCTTGCAATTGTGTTTGGACAAGGGAGATATAAATATGATTCCCATCTAGTCGCTCGACACATTTTTCAAAATATTTTCCTATTGTGCAAAAATTGCACTGTGTTGATGTATTTGTAACTTCGGAATGTATTCACTTGTATATCTTATGTATTATACCCCGATGTTTATATCAAGATATATATGTAATGTAATTGAGTCATGTCATGCCTCGATGTTCCTATCAGGAGATTCAATAATGCAAACAAGTCATGTAAATTCATAGAGTGTAACCCTCCTTATTGGTCAAGGGTTAAAGTCCTTGCAGTTGTGGGGCCCTAGGGTTATTAGACTCTCCCAGAGAATTCAACCCTAGTGATTTATTGTCAAGTCGATAATTATTATAAATAGAGAGGGAGCCTCACTATTTAACACACATTCACTCACACTCAGTTGTAGCACATAATTGAGAGAGAAAGAAGAAGCTCAGACAAGAGAGAGAGAGACTACTGCTGTCGGGAGATTGTCTTATTGTCTTTGGGTTTTACTTTTGGTGATGATTCTATCTTTGAGGAATTTTCAGGGTTTTCTCCTTTATGGTTTCCCCGAGGAAAATCTTTGTGTTCATTGTCTCTTGCGATTTATTGATGTGCTTGTTATTATCTCAGATATGATCCTAAGATCATATATCTTAAATGTTAAAAATCTAACATGGTATTAGAGCTAACTTGAGAAGAAGACACTATGCAGCTGCTGAAGCTAGGGATTCCTACTTCTTGGATCTCTCTCCACATATTTTTAGCAAAAGGAGGCTAGGATGATCCTTCTCTTTAGGGTGCATCTTTCTGTCAAAGCAGAATCCGATTCTGAGCATTTTAAA
Source organism: Pseudotsuga menziesii (assembly GCA_001517045.1). Classification (NCBI taxonomy): domain Eukaryota; kingdom Viridiplantae; phylum Streptophyta; class Pinopsida; order Pinales; family Pinaceae; genus Pseudotsuga; species Pseudotsuga menziesii. Next base: position 204,197 of record LPNX011061333.1, on the reverse strand, counting down.
GTTTTTTACCTGACACTACTGCGGGAAATTGGGGATTTCCACAAAAGTGAAATTTTTGAGTGATCCCAGGCCTGGACTGGTCTCCTCCCCAAAATCAAAGTTTAGATATCAAGATCAAAGTTTTTGGTTGGGTAGAACTTCGGGAAAGTCAAACGCTAATCTACTCCTGAACCAAAAAACCAACTTTGCAGAAATTCAACTCCAGATCTAGTTTCGACATCTTAACCTGGTAAGATCTAAATATTTTGCATTTCCATTTGAGGTTCTCTGTTAAGATGTCTCATCATACCAAGCTTGATGAAAATCTTGAGGGAGTTGATAACTTTCAATATTGGAAGTATAGGATCTCCCTGGTCTTGGAAGAAAATGAGTTGGACTCTTACATCAATGAAGAGGTTCCAGTTCCAGAGGGGGATTAGGCTAAGTCATTACACAAGAAGAAATTGGTCATGGCTAAGAGGATTATTGATGATTCAATAAAGGATCACCTCATACCACATGTGTCCTCACTAAAGACACCTAAAGAGATGTTTGATGCCCTAACCAAGTTATTTGAAGGGAAGAACATAAACCAGAAGATGACTCTAAAAAACCAATTGAAGAATGTAAAGATCCAGAATGCGGAGACCATCCAGTCTTACTTTACAAGGGTCTCTCAGATCAAGGAACAACTTGAAGCAGTAGATGAAGAAGTAGAGAATGCAGAAATTGTGATGACCACCTTGAATGGTATCCCTATGGCATGGGACTCTTTCATTCAAGGGATTTGTGCCAGAAAGAAGCTAATCAATTTTAGCAGACTCTAGGAGGAATGCTTATAAGAAGAAGCTCAAATATTAGCATGAGAAGAAAAGATGGGAAGTGAAGATCAATCTCTCACAGTACAATCCAAGAAAAGCAAAACAGACCATCACAAAGGTAAGCACTCTCCCAAGAAGAAAAACACTAGAAAATATAACAAATATTTGTCTAAGTACATTTTCTATAGATGTGATGAAAGAGGAAATATTGCAAGAGATTGTCCTAGAAACAAATATAGATCTCACAAAGGGAAGGGAAACAATAAAAGACATCATGCTCATGCTACAGAAGATGACGAGCCTTCCAAGAAGAGAATCAAACAAGACAGTGATGATTCTTCAAGTGATGAAGAATATGTTTTGGTTTTCGCTCTCACAGGAAACATCACACATGGAAGCAATGATTGGCTTGTAGATAGTGGTACTTCCAAACACATGACGAGATTCAAAGAATCATTTGTGAAACTATCAGAACATGAATCACCCCACAAGGTGAAACTTGGGGATGACTACCAGTATCCAATAAAAGGTAGTGGAGAATCCTCCTACAAATTAGACTCTGGAAATTCTATGAAAATAAAGGATGTCCTATTTGTACTAGGACTAAAGAAGAACCTTATCTCCATCTCTGCATTAGATGCAAAAGGCATGAGAGTTGCATTCATAGATGAACAAGTTCTCATGTGGCAAAAAGGAAAGACTATTGACGATGCAGTAGTACTTGGAGAACAAGAGGGAGGACTATACATATTAAAGGGCCAACCAAAACAAGCTTTGGTTCATGACTCGGTAGAACCAAATGAACTTTGGCATAGAAGGATTGCACATGTGCACTATAGGGCACTACCACTTGCAAGCAAAGTTGTTGAAGGTCTTCCAGAAATACAAGAAAAACATGAAGGAGTATGCAAGGAATGTACAAAAGGAAAGAACACAAAGAAGACATTTCCAAGTAGCGAAATCAAGGCTAAAAGAATCTTGGAAATCATTCACTCTGATGTATGCGGTCCGATGTCATCCAGTTCATTAAGCGGGTATGTATACTATGTTTCTTTCATTTATGATTTTTCTAGGAAGACATGGATATACTTAATGAATAACAAAGACGAAGTATTCAACAAGTTCAAGGAATTCAAAGCCTTGATCGAAAACTACACAGAGAAGAAGATCAAGATTTTTCGATCAGATAATGGTGGAGAATTCACATCAAATGAATTCAAGGAATTATGCAAATATTCAAGGATTAAGAGAGAGTTGACCACTCCATATAATCCACAACAAAATAGGGTTGCAGAAAGGAAGAATAGAACAATCATGGAATTTGCAAGGGCAATGCTTCATAATCAAGATCTTCCCATGCATCTATGGGAAGAAGTGGCTAGAACAGTTGTGTATGTACAGAACTGTACTCCACATAGAGTAATCGAGAACAATACACATGAAGAAGTTTTTTTTCGGCAAGAAACCAAAAGTTAGTTATCTCAGAATATTTGGCTGTCCAGTGTACATACACATTATGAAAGAAAAGAGGACAAAGTTAGATCCTTCAGGAAGGAAGAGTATATTTGTGGGATACTATGAAAGCTCGAAGGCTTATAGAATATACTTCCCAGGATTCAAGAATATCGACATCAGCAAGGATGTAACATTTGACGAAGGCTCAATTTACAACAAATCCAGAAAGAGACCTGCTGAAGAACCTGAAGAAACAGAAGTACCCAGAATTCAAGACACAACCATGAACGAAGCAATTCCAGATAAAGATTAAGAAATAGAAGAAACTCAAGAACCTATAGATCCACCTTAGGAAAATAATCCTCACAAGAGGAAACCTTCTTGGGTACGAGAAGCTATCCAAGGTGCAGAAAGATATGGGGCTCCAGAAGAGATACACAGAGAAAGGAAAAGAACCAGTTCCTGCTCCGGTTATGTAGCCCTATTATGTGACTTCATTGATAAAGAACCTTCCAACTATGAACAAAATTTTGAAAAGAAATAATGGAAGAATGCTGTGATCAAAGAGTATCAATCGATCATTAAGAATGATGTTTGGGATATTGTCCCAAGACTAGAGGGGAAGTCTATTGTAACTTCCAAATGGATCTATAATATCAAGCATGTTGTAGATGGTAGCATAGAGAAATATAAAGCAAGATTTGTGGCTCTTGGTTTCTCCAAGAAAGAAGGAATAGATTATGAAGAAACCTTTGCACCTGTAGCCAGATATACTTCCATCAAATCAGTACTTGCTTTAGCTGCAGTAATGAAGTGGAAATCACACCAGATGGATATTAAGACAACTTTCTTGAATGGTGTAGTAGAAGAAGAAGTATATGTGGAGCAACCACTCAGTTTTGAGACACATGACAGAGAGACTCATGTGTGTAAGTTAAATAAAGCCCTGTACGGTTTGAAACAATTACCCAGGACATGGTACGGCAGAATTAACAACTTCCTCTCTAGTTTGGGCTTTACCAAGAGTAAAGCGGATTCCAACCTTTACTACAAGGTTGAAGAAGGGAACCTAGTGATACTCCTACTATATGTAGATGATCTATTTGTAACAGCTGAGGATGGGATGATTGCTGATACAAAGAGGAAGCTTGATGCTGAGTTTGAAATGAAAGACTTGGGTATGATGCAATACTTTCTAGGCATGGAGGTGTGGCAAAATGCAGATGAAATTTCCCTGGGACAAGGGAAGTATGCAGTAGAGATCCTGAAGAGGTTCGGGATGATGGACTGCAAGGCCATGACCACACCTATGGCATCGAACCTGAAGCTATTGAGTGATGCTCAATCAAAAGCGGTTGATGCTATGATGTATCGTCAGATGAGTGGTTCCTTGATGTACTTGACAAATACGAGACTAGATATTTTCTTTGCTGTCAACACATTGATCCAATTCCTAACGGATCCGAGACATGTTCACTTGATCGTTGCAAAGCATATTCTAAGGTACCTGAAGGGTACAGTTGATTATGGGCTCAAGTATGAGGTGAATCAAAAGATTAACCTGGAAGGTTATGTAAATTCGGATTGGGAAGGAAGTTCCATTGATATAAAGAGTACTTTAGGATTTTGCTTCAGTATGGGATTAGGTGTGATCTCCTGGTTTAGCAGGAAGAAATCCTATGTGGAACTGAGTATAGCCGAAGCAGAGTATGTTGCAGCTTGTTTGTCTAGTTGCGAGGCAGTGTGGCTAAGAAAGTGTTGCAGCTGCAACAATTTCCCAAAATTCTAAAAAAATTTAGGACCCTCTGTTTTGGTTTAGCTTGATTTTCCTCCGTATAATGATTTCTCAGAACGATTGTTTTTAATGCCTAGGTTGCACTACTACTGAATTTAATTGCTGCAAGCCTTTGGAAGCTTGCTGGAATCGGAAGTTGTTTTTTTTTTATTGCCCACCATTGCTGGTGGATCTAAGGATTAGCCCTCCGCAGTTGCGGATGAGTTTTTGTTTGTGGAAAGCCAAAACCTTCCGACTTTCGACCCGTTGATTTTTTTTCACAACGGACGCTCTTATGACTCTTTCTTCCGCCGTTGCGGAAGGATTTGCCTTTCTTTTCCCCGCCGTTGCGGATGTCTTTTGGTTCACGACTGCGGATGGGTGTTTGCATTTGGCCTCCACCGTTACGGATGGGTTTGGGGTTTGGTTTTCGATGTTCTTTCCGACGTGTGTTTTGCCTTGGCAGAGTATTAGTTTTCAATCGGAAACTTTATCGTTTCTTCTTCCCATCGTTGCAGAGAAAAGTTGACTTTCGTCCTCCGACTCGGAAACCTTTCGACGCCCGATTTGATTGTTTTTGTTGTTTTCCATGAGCGTCTCCGTGGCCAGGTATACTTTTGACTGACCGCCGTTGCGGAGGGGAGATTACTTCTCCCCCCGATGCAAAAGTCTTCCAATGTCCGATGTATTTTCTCCTCGCACGTGTGAGCAAATTTTTATATATACGGGGACGGTATATTGGTTTTTCCATTGTTTTTTTTTAATCGCCGAAGCGCTGTTGCCGTTGAGCTGTCGATTTCTTGAGCCCAGTTGTCAATTGTGGAAGCTGGACCATCACCGACCCACTCATCTCTCCGTGATTGCGTCGCGTCACTGCCAGGTATGCCGTTCTTGCCATGCCTCGTGCTGTTCAAGGTTTTGTTTACTGCGGTTGGGTGTTTAGCAACCCCGTCTCACATACGTACGGGGTCTACCCATGGTTAAGGTTTTCGTAGTCTTTTTTTCTTGTCCACCCTGCGTTTTGCACCTATATATACCCGGGGCGTTTTTTTTTCTTTAACCCGCAGAAGTTTGTTTTGGCCCATGGTTTTTGTTTGCAAGCCCACGTAGAGTAGATGGAGGCTTGGTGCAGGCGGCCGTTACGCCGCCTGCACCTAGCTTCCCCTTGTATGATGATGAGGTCCAGAGAGAGTTTTGCGGTGGGTTTTCTTGTGGTTATTGATGGTTCATCCTTTGGTCATTTTTTCCTATTTGCCCGGTAGTTCGAGCCCCAACCTGTATTGCCCGCGCCGTCCCGTGCTGTCCATCAAGGCTCGGGCGTCTAAAACCCTAGATGATTAGAAGGGCTATGCCGTTGTCACAGTTCACGAACTGAAAACAGCATGGATAGTGGTTTTGATGAAAGTGCCATTTACAGTAAAATGACAGTACTACCCGCAGTGTATAGTCGAGTTAATGTAATTATCTTCCACGAGCAGCATAAGCCATTATCGATGTTATCCCTGCTAAACTTGTGTTATCAAAATGTTCAATGTTGGAAAACATAGGCGACCAACATGATCTTGATATATACAAAACCACTTTCTTTGTTTACTGTGAAATAGACCAAATTGATGAATGTTGCACCTTGCATTGGATGTACATGCATTTTCTTTACAGATTGTTTTCATGGGAGGAACGACATACTGCGAAATGTTGTAGATTTAATGTTGGCTGAAATATGATTGATAAAGTTTGTATCATGCAGCAGTAGTATATTGCCCACTTTATTGCACATGACTGAATTTGCTTCATGTTAGTAGTTCTGATAGTCAGGGCATTTGTGGGTTGTGCATGCATGCATTTGTTTCTCTACTTGCTATCACTTTGAACACATGAAAATGGCACTTTGCATATGGATGTAAATTATTGCATGGTTGATGGAATGTTTTAATATCATACAGAAATGTTTTTTATTATGCTAAGATATAGACAAGAGCGCTAAGTAGTGTGCATTTGGTCAGTCAAGTTATGCAAACTTATATCTTAGTTTCATCGACTAATTGCTGCCATGATATACATAGAAAGAATAAAGTGCTGCACTCTGTCGTGTAAATGCATGCACCTTGGATGCCTCAATATTGCAATGTTATATATGGCAGGAAGAAGTCGAGTCCACCATGTCCAAAAGACAAAAGAAGAAGTGCTACAAGCAGAAGCTGAAACAAAGACTGAATACATATATGGAGACACTCAATGTGTTTCTGGTGTTGAACCCGAATATCAGTGGGGGGATGTCTATAGACTCATCACCAGAAGAGAGGTGCCTAATATGGGACTGGAAGAAGAACCCATCTACGCCAACATTGAAAGATCGGCACTCATGAAGGTCGCCACTAGGGCGGAACTCTTCCCATGCTCGGAAGTCATAGGATGGATTCTGCCTCGGGAAGATGTATCAACAATGATTCTGAAGGATGTTAATGATCAAGGTTATGCTGCGTACATCCCTGGTTATGTAGCCTTGGCCTACCATCTGCCGGAGCCTGAAGTGTTCGTGTCTGATGACTGGTTGAGTAACGTTAACATGGACCTGATAGAAACCATGAAAAGAATGATGCTACTAGGGAAACATTTCAGGGCCAGAGCAACAAATGAGTATGATACAGTGAGTCTAAGGGCTCCATACAGATTCATAGCCTTGATGCTCAACAGAATATTTGGAAGAGCTCATGGCAGGTTGTTCAAGATGGAATGGATACCTATCATCTTTTATGTGGCCATCGATGGGACAATCTTCAACTGGCCTAGCCTGGTTTCAAACAGTCTGTCTACTTGCTTGGCCGCATCCCTGGGGGGAGAGGCCGGAAAAAATTCTGAGTTTTACATGAGCTCGATACTTATAGACTGCATATTGTGTCATAAGCCCTTTCCTGGTCTCAGATGCATCTGGGACAGGGAAATAATTCCTATCTACGCGGCCTACAAACCTTTGTGGGCACATGTTTACCACAGCCACTATAGAGAAGTATGCGAACAGTTCCTTATGCCATTGTACACCCTCATCTTTCTGAAGGAATGTGACTATTTTTCAGAGGGGGCCATGCGAGTAATAGAAGAATACACAGACTATTACTTAATAGAAAATGGCATGTATTTTAGAATGTTTGGTGGCTCAAGAGCCCCTTCCCTATTGCCAAAATATGCAACTGACTATATTGTCCATAAGGAGGCGGTCAGGAAAGTTTTCATCGATGGAATAGGCAAGTTCCTGTTTGAACACAAGAAGACCGCTTACCCCCCTTTTCCATTCAAACTGGGAAGCTGCAGATTTGCTAAAGTGAAACAGGCTGATGAATTTGTAGCAGAATTAGAGAAATTCCATTTTGGCAGGATGCCATTTCATAGGAGTGATTCCCAAGGTAAGGTCGTGGAGCATTGCAAAGAACACAAGGTTCACTTTGAGTATACTCATCACTTCGATATGGAAGAATCTGTCTTCCGAAGTGCCCCTAACTTGTCAGCTCTAAGAAGAAGGTTCAAGCCAAAGATCACCACTAAAGGTGGAAAAGGGGCTGAGCAAGCCAGGGATGAAGAAGGAATTAAAAGGAGGAATGAAGAAGCTCAAAGGTTGGAAAAGGAGGCTGCAGAATGGCTGCAGAAGGGAGAAGAAGAGAAAAGTAAAGCTTCCCAAGAAGCAGCTGAGATAGCAAAAGGGGTAGCCAAAGAAACAGAGGAAGCAGCTAGACAAGCAGCTGAAGAAGCAAAGAGAAAGCTTGAGGAGGAGCTCCAAAGGCAGGAGGCTGAAAGAATAGAGTTGACACAACAGTTAGTCTCCGAAACAGTAGCAGGGCAGACCCAGGAGGAGGAAAAACCCGAGGTGCAGACCTCTCAAGTACCTACTGCTAGCACCCCTGTGGCCCCTACACTCCAGCTAGTGCCTTTCATCCAGAAAAAGGGAGAAGAAGTCCCCGACTTCAATACTGTCTATTATGATAAGGCTACCAAGAGAATAATGAAGAGGATGGAAAGGAAGGTAGAAGCAGAAGGTATGCTGGGAAAAATGATAACAGATACTGCTGTTATGCTAGGAACGGACCTAGATCCAAGGCTTACCCTGAGGGCCAGGACTGCAATACTACATGCCTCAGAGGATAACATAGACAGGGTAATGACCGAACTGGAGTCATACAAGAAATCTTCAGCTCAGCTTAAGGATACCCTGAAGAGAGAAAGAGAGGAAGGAAACAGGATAAAACGGAAATTTGAACACTTACAGAGGGAAATGAAGACTGCTGAAGCTAAATTGCAAGCTTTACATGAAGAGAGGCAGGCTCAAGAGACTACACAAGAACACCTTGAGCAAGTGCAAGCAGAAGATCAAGAGTTGAAGAAGGAGAAGGAGCAGTTGCTGCGAAAGGTGGAGGACCTAGAAGAACAGATGAAGATCCTTGAGCAGGCCAATGATTTGCATTCCCAGGAACTAACAAAGCAACATCAAGAGCAGCTTGCCTCTTTGACCTCTGATCTGTAGGTAGCAAAGGAATAGCAAGTAAATCTGCATCCTTTCAAGGAACATATCCTGGCTCAGAAGGCTAAAATGCTACAGCTGCAGACCGCTCTGGAAGACGAGAGATGCAAGGTCCTTCAGATTGATAGCTGGTTAGGGGAAATCATGGAGACCTCCTCCTACTTCGTCGACAGATCCCAGGAGGTTCTTGAAGTTTTAAATGCCAGAATGGCAATGCTGGAGAACAATATAGAGACTCCAGCAGAACTACCAGCCAAGGACCATCAAGCCCTGAAAAGAGATCATGATCTAGTAGAGTTCGCCGTCAGCACCACGGAAGACTTTAAAAAGACCGTCAAAAGGACGCAGGGAGCATGCTCGGAATACTTCAAGAGGCTCCTTAATACATTAAACCGGTGCCAAACAGACGCTGAACATAAGCTTGATGAGTTCCCAGACCATGAAACCTTCATGGAGACATTGCAGAGCAGGTATCAGGATGCAAAGGCCAGAACACAACAGATCAAGGCCGTTGATGACCTGGTTTTGAGGAATGAAGTGGGCCACTCAGCCGTTAGTGTGAAATTCTTAGAAGACCAGCTTCGTTTGAGCCCAGCAAGGGTCAAGGCTATCAAGAATCAAGCCGAGAAATTTGAGATAAGCATTCAGTTTTTGGAGCCTAGCACTTTTGAAGGCATCGCAAGTGAAGCTGCAGCGTGGAGGAAGTTCCTAGAAAGCCAAGCGAGGCCCTCTTCTTAAGGGATGAGTCACCTTTGTATTTTGTAATATTTTGTAAAGGCGTTTGAAAAAGTAAGCATTGGGAAAATGAAAGGTGGGAAGCCCAAAGGCTACTTTGGGCAGCCCAACCATTTGACTCTTTTGTATAAATATAATAGATAAAGAAGAAAGAAGGGATTTTTTCCCCAGTAAGACTGGAGGATGTATTGTAAGAAGAACTATTTCCTTTTGCAATAAAATCACAGTTTGCTGGTTGGATAAAGAGATGTGAAATTTCCTAATGTTATGCAATGGATGGCGGAAAGATGAACTACTTTATTTTTCAGCTTGTGTCCATGAATCGTGAGATTGTTCTAACTTTATGGCCTATGTCTTGTTGGATAATTTCTGATTTATTTTGTGGAAAGTTCACCAAGAGTAATGTATGTTGCTTATATAACAATGAGCTATCTAATTGTTAGAATATTTTCTCATTCATGTGTTATACATACGAATATCAGCTATCTAGAATTTCTGTTTATCATACATGGAAATCACACATTACTCACAAATAATCGTTCTTTTGGCTCCTCGGGGATAGATAGATAGGTGATTAGATAGTTAGTTGATTTACTTCATGGCTGCATATGTGATTTAGATGTTTGTGAACCTAAGACGAGAGGTAAGAACCTGCACATCACATTGTGTAGTTCCTGGCATCTTTATTGCCTTGCATTTGTTAGTTAGGCATTTGCATTGCATACATTAAGTCAAAATAGCAAAAACTCGGTGGACCGGGCCGCAACTGGTAAAACCCTTTGTTTTGTTACCTTGACCTACGGTAGCCGGACCGCAAACCAGATGGATTCCCTACACCAAACAGTCAATGGGCTAGTTGGGAACGTTGATTGGGGAGAATCCTTCACTGTTGTCGCCTGCGAATTTCCAGGCCCCAACAGAAAGCTACTGTCTAATTTATTTAATCTCCAGATGGATGCTACTTGTATATATTGTGACAACCAGAGCTAGGTGAAGCTATCGGAGAACCCAGTGTTCCATGACAAGTCAAAGAATATTGAGATCAAATATCACTATATCAGGGATATGGTGCAGAGAGGAGCAGTGAATCTCCAATATGTTGTGATCAATGAGCATATAGCTAATGTGCTTACCAAATCATTAGCCATAGTGAAGTTTGAGTACTTCAATGATAATCTTGGTTTTCTCCAGATTGAGGTTCCCTCCAAAGGGAATTGATGTGTCTGTTTTCCTTTCTGACATGGTGGAAGGCTGAGCTTCACATGATCAGATGTAAGTGCAGAGATGCTCTGATGTGATTGTGGGTTGTGTTACCACATGATCAGTGCAGAGATATTCTGATGTGATTGTGGGATGTGAGTGCTGGTCCTTTATGACATGGGTTTTGGATGTGTTCCTCCTATGGTCAGATGTGAGTGCTGGGTGTGCCTTTCTGACATGGTTCTTGGATGTGTTCCTCCCATGGTCATATGTAAGTGTTGGGAAGGCCTTTCTGACATGGTTCATTCCATGGTTAGATATAAGTGTTGAAGACAATGTAGACCTACATGAAGGCTATGCCTACAACCAGCATGAAAAAGGGATGGCTTTGTATAACTTCTTGTGACAAGTATAATTGAGATAGCACCAGTGATGATCCATACTTGATGATGATCCAGTGATGCTCCAGATCAAGTGATGATCCATACTTGATGATGATCCACTAATGCTCCAGATCAAGTGATGATCTAGACTTAATGATGATCCAGTGATGATCCAAATCTAGTGATGATCCAGACTTGATGCAGATGACTTGAAGATGAAGATGACTTGATGATGATCCAGAGATACAGAGAAGAAGACTTGTGCTAATAAATTATGTTAAGAGAATACCTTCCTAGTTAAGAGGGAGTGTTGATGTATTTGTAACTTCATGATCCGAATTTATGAAGGAAAGCAACATAATACACAAATAACCATAGAAACAAATATGCAGCGAAAATAACACTTCATTTCATTAATCAAGTTTGAAACAAACTGATATTTTCCCGACCATTCGATGCCAAAAAAACGTCGTTTAGGGCCTCAAAATGGCTCCGGAAGTTTAGGACCCGAAAACTGACAAAAATAGTAAATTGTGCTATAATTAAGGAAACTGGAAAACTAAAAGAAACAGTGGTGGGGGTCCAAGAGGAATAGGTGGGTGGCCACCAATATCTTCCTAGATCATTCCTCCCCCCTTAGGGAGCAATGGTCCCCATTGCATTGAGTTCCTCCATGAGATGAGGAAACTTCTGTTGAACTTGGTCCCCGGTGAGCCACTTTCCCTGGTGAAGGGGTTGGCCTGATTTGAAAACTCAATATAGATGGATCTTCTACTAGAATGAACTCATATTTTCTCGACCATTCGATGCAAAAAAAATGTCGTTTAGGGCCTCAAAACGGCTCCGGAAGTTTTGGACCCAAAAACTGCCAAAAATAGTAAATTGTGCTACAATTAAGGAAACTGGAAAACTGAAAGAAACAGTGGTGGGGGTCCAAGAGGAATAGGTGGGTGGCCACCAATATTCTCCTGGATCATTCCTCCCCCCTTAGGAAGCAATGGTCCCCATTGCGTTGAGTTCCTCCATGAGATGAGGAAACTTTTGTTAAACTTGGTCCCCGGTGAGCCACTTTCCCTGGTGAAGGAGTTGGCCTGCTTTGACAACTCGATATAGCTGGATCTTCTACTGGTGGGTGTTCTTGATCTGTGTGTCCATAATATGATCAATTGTGGCTTGTTCCATGCAGTCGAGGTTTAACTCGGTTGGTGTGAGTTGTTCTACCATGTTTGATGTGTTTAGTAGAGGTGGAAAGTAGGGCCGAAGGTGGTCCACATTGAACACCGGCTGCGGACCAAGGAATGGTGGAATACTAAGCTCGAATGCATTGTCCTTGATAGCCTTGGTGATGGTGTACGACCCATATCGGAGTGGGCGAAGCTTGCGGTGGGGTCCAGCGAGGCGCTCCTTCTGTAAATGTAGCCACACTTTGTCGCCCACCTGGAAGTTCTGTTGCACTCGATGCTGATCATGTCGCTGCTTGTACTTAGCATTGGATTTGTCCAATATGTTATGAACCAGTTAGCGAATGTGCTGAATGTGCTCAATGAAGTAGTTTGCCTTGGAAAATTCAGACTGTATATGAGCTGAATCAGCCTGAGTAACTGCAAATGGCATGGCTACGTCAATGGGACATAGTGGCTGGAATCCCAAGCCCACCTAAAAGGGGTTGTGGTTGGTTGAGCTATGGAGGGCCCAGTTATAGCTGTGTTGTATATAGGGGAGGCTCTCATCCCATGTGCATGGAAGCTTTGAGTTGTACATGTGCAAAATGTGTACGATCATCCTATTGACGACCTCTGTCTAGCCATCAGTCTGGGGATGGAAAGCTCTGGACTTTGTGAGCTTGGTGTCTAGCATTGACCATAGGCTAGACCAGAATGTACTAAGGTACTTGCTATCCCAGTCTGATATTATAGACTGTGGGATACCAAAGTGTACCCACACTCGTTCAAAGAAGAGTTTAGCAGTGGCTTCTACTGTGATATTCTTCTTGCAGGCCGCCATTATGGCCATCTTTGAGAATCTGTCAACGACCACAAACACACATTCGTTTCCATGCTTAGTAGAAGGAAGGCCTGACATGTAATCCATGGAGATGGATTCCCAAGGTCGACTAGGGATAGGCAACAGAGTATAGAGACCTTGCTTCTTGATGGATGGTTTGGCAATGGCGTAAGCAATGTAGGATCAGATGTACTTCCCGACGTCCTGTTGAAGGTTTGGCCAATAGAAATACTTCTGCAGTACTGCCACTGTTTTCTCAACCCCAAAATGCCTAGCGACCTGACTATAGTGTGCTTCTCAAATCATCTTGGCATGCTTACTTGAAGGAACACAAAGGTGTCCCATGTGACACAGTAGTACATCCTAGAGCGTCTCGTATGTGTGGCTGAATTCTAGATCGCTCTTGTAGAGAAGCAGCCAATCAGAACTCTCGTGCCCACAAGAGTTGAGCATGGTCATTATCACCATGATTGGTGGTCGGCTGAGGCAGTCTGCAACATTATTGGTGCTTCCCTTCTTGTACTTGATGTTCAAATGAAACTGTTGTAGATATGTGGACCATTTTTGATGGCGATTGTTATGTAACTTTCCTCGTGTCTGCATGAACTGCAGGGATCGGTGGTCTGTGTGGATGATCGTTTCCTTCCCCAAAATGTAATGCTTCCATTACCGGAAAGCCTGTACAATGGAATACATCTCTTTGTCATAAGTGGGATATTTGCGGACTGTGTTTGACAGTGTCTCACTGTAATATGCCAATGAATGCCCTTGTTGAGTAAGGACTGCCCTAATAGCATAGTCAGAGGCATCTGTCTCGATCTCAAATGGTTGTTGCAAGTTTGGTAATGTGAGCACTGGGGCACAATAGAGGTGATGTTTCAATTCTGCAAATGCCTTCTGCTGAGTTTCTGACCAAACTAATTTTTCTTTCGCTCCTCCCTTGGTGACTTGACTCAAGGGCCAAGTGATATGAGAGAATCCCAACATGAACTTGCGGTAGAAATTAGCAAGGCCCAAAAAGCTGCGAAGCTCTGTTAGAGTAGTTGGGGTTGGCCAATCCCGAATGACTTGGATCTTGGTTGGATCCACATGTACCCCACAATCATCAATAATGTATCCTAGATACTGAACTTGGGTCATGCCAAAAGTGCACTTGTCCAAATTGGCACACAACTTGTGCTGCCGCAATGTTTGGAGGACCTGTCGGATGTGGTGGAGGTGCTCTTCCCAAGTCTGGCTGAAGATCAGGATGTCATCCATCAGTCTCCATCAGTCTCATGAAGGTTGCAGGAGCATTCGTCAGCCCAAAAGGCATGACCAACCATTCGAAAAGGCCCTCCTTGGATTTGAAGGCAGCCTTCCACACATCGGTCGGCTCGATCAGTACTTGGTGATACCCGGACTTTAAGTCGATCTTGATAAAATATTTTTCCCCTTTAAGCTGGTCCAGGAGGTCATCAATCCATGGGATTGGGTACCTATTCCGGACAATGATCTTGTTCAGCACCCGATAGTCAATACAGAGTCTCCAAGTCCCATCCTTTTTCTATACCAACACGATCGAGCTACCACAGGGCGATGAACTTAGCCGGATGTGACCCTTCTGTAGCAGCTCCTGAATTTGCCTCTTGATTTCATCATTCTCCAGAACAGAGCGACAATATATCGGTCCATTGGGCAGCGATGCACCTAGGGTCAGATCGACGGGGTGCTTGACCTGACAGTGGAGAGGCACCTCGATGGGTGAGGTGAATATGTCTCGGTACTCCTCCACGACCTTTTCCATTTGTTGTTGTCGTGTGGAGGGGCCCTATTTGGAGGTTTTGGCCATGATATTCTTCTTTCCCTAAGGGCAAATCATCAAGAAAACAAACTTCCCGATTTTGGAAATGAGCTTACTGCATTGTTTTGCAGTAACCAAAGAGATACGGTAGGGGTGGGTACCTCTGGTACCCTGTACAAATTATTTCCCAACGTAATAATAACAGCGCGAGGCTAGGACTCATACATAGAATGTGACTTCCATAAGTATGGTTGACCTAATAATACATCACAAACATCAAGAGGAGCAATATCACATAATACCTCATCGGTAAAGGGCTTGATGCTGTAGGGAAGGTGACACTGCTAGCTGACGTGAAGATCTCATCCTTGGTGAAGCCACCCAATGGTGTACGGTTGTAGGTGTGCTATGGTCAGCAAACCCAACCGCTTCACAACCTCTGCTGAAAACGTCGTTTAAAGCCTCAAAACGACTCTGGAAGTTAAGGACCCGAAAACTGCCAGAAATAGTAAATTTTGCTACAATTAAGGAAACTGGAAAACTGAAAGAAACAATGGTGGGGGTCTAAGAGGAATAGGTAGGTGGCCACCAATATCCTCCTGGATCACTTTAGAATGTATTCACTTGTATATCTTATGTATTGCACCCCGATTTTTATATCGGGATGTATCTGTAATGTAATTGAGTCATGTCATGCCCCGATGTTTCTATCGTGAGATTCAATAATATAAACAAGTCATGTAAAGTCATAGAGTGTAACCCTCATTATTGATCAAGGGTTAAAGTCTCCACAGTTGTGGGGCCCTAGGTTTATTAGAATATCCTAGAGAAGTCGGCCCTAGTGAGTTATTGTCAAGTCAGAAATTAGTATAAATAGAGAGGGAGCCTCTCTATTTAACACACATTCACTCACACTCAGTTGTAGCACATAACTGAGAGAGAAAGAAGAAGCTGGGACAAGAGAGAGAGAAAGAGACTACTGATATCAGTAGATCATCTTACTGTCTTTGGGTTTTACTTTTGGTGCTGATTCTATCTCTGAGGAAGTTGTGGGGTTTTCTCCTTTATGGTTTCCCCGAGGAAAACCTTTGTGTTCATTGTCTCCTGTGATTGATTGATGTGCTTTTTATTCTCTTAGATAAGATCCTAAGATCATATAGCTTAAGTGTTAAATATCTAACACACTGCACATCAACGAGTAAAACCCTACTTTAGAAAAATGTCAAAATAGACAACATTCGATACATGAAGCACTAGTACAAAAGCGCGGATTTTTCCACGGAGGTTTTCCACGTTTCTTACTATTTGGTGTAAAATCTGATGTAACAGGAATGAGGCCTCACTGTATCCATGCCTAGCTGTCGCTGTATCCACGCCTGGACTCTTAGACATCTCTGTATCCATGCCTAAACTCTTGGACGTCGCTATATCCATGCCTGACCGTCTCTATAGCGACGGCACCGTCTTTTGTTGACTTTTTACAACGGTCTTTAGTCTAAATTCCTTTATCAATACAATTATGGTGGCATATTTATACAATTTTAGAAAGTGTTGCTTATCATTTTGTAAAGTGTCAAATTCCCTTCATTGTTCACTAAGTCAAGATTGATGATGATTATGATGATGACGATATGTTCCCTATCACCTTATTTGTCTAATATGGGGCTTAGTATCATATATCTGGTTCATATTAGGGTCATATGTGTACCCTAATACTAAATGTGTAGTAACTAATTTGGGATTGAGAGCATAACTTAGCTTAAATACAATGTAATATTGATCCCTAAGGATATATCACCTCAGATAGTACTTTTATTGCAATAGTTTACTAACATGAATTGATCTAGCATCCTCCTTTAAAATCGCCGTCGCATATCCGACAACATTAAATATATAATATAAATAATAAGCATGAAACAAATCACGTCTTAAGTTGCGATTTAATAAAAAGGAAATACTCTTTCGAGTTCACAAACGACACAAACTACCCTTATCACAAACCCCCAATATCATTGAATCAGAATCTAATCCGAAATTAATGGTTTCCCGCCATAGTTACCCACTACCCATTTTTTATTTTGTATCTGAAAACTAATACAAACAATGGGAAATGGACCCACGAAGAGAAGTGGTGTTTCTCCTCAGAACAAAGTTCCTTAATAATACATTGCGGACAACAACGAAGGATAAGGATGGATATGGAAGCTTTGGGCAGGAAGTTGGGTCTTGCAAAGAACAAAACATCCATTAGAAAAGCCGAGGAGCTGAGGCTCCTTAGTAATGTGCATTTTGATTCATCGACATTTGGTGTGGTATGCCAATCCAAAGAATCCTCTCAGGCTTATAGCAGTACTTTAATTTTTGCACTATATTTTGTATATAGCAGACAAAAGGGACCTTGATTCCTTGTTTTTGTTCATAGGGCGAGGTCTGCAAATCTGTGCTCTGCTTTGAGCTAGCCACTACCAAGTGAATCCCTAAATATTTCCTTATAAGATCTTTGTTCTCTTTTGATAAATGCCAAACTAGGTTTTATACCCAACTAGCTTTTATATTCTGTTCATATTTTTCAATACATATCAATAGATCTATACGGAGTTCATTGCCTGGAATTGCTTGTGGGTTTCTTATTTCTTACTGCACTGAGAGAAGCAAGGGGTTGGGGTTGGGGTGGGCGTGATCTATAAATACTTTGTATGTGCATATCAATGCATTGTTTTCATCTAAACCTGGGTCTGATATGCACCTTGAAGTTGTGTGGCACGAGGATGTTATCTGGAATTCTCAACCCAGGTGTGATATGCACCTCAGATTTGTAAAGCTGAAGGATGGAATTAAGGCAAATGGTTGGCATTTCGAATATTAAACTCACGCATGCACCCCGGAGTTTTTCAATCATGAGGCGCATATTAGACCTGGTTGTAGAAGGACATGCATGAGCATATCTATTTTCTCTACCCCAAATGGATTTTAGATTATGACAATGTAAATGCAGTGTCCATTTGATTTACTCGAGGCCCATTTTTGCATACTGCAGGTTCCTTTTGATAGACAGAAGGCCATTAAGCTCAGTGGCATGTTAGAGAAGGCCTACACAAGATCCTTGAATGCAATGCAGAATGCTCTCGGTGTCAGGTGATTAAAATTTGTCAAATATTGCATTATAAACCACTGATCTTAGAAGGTGTTCAAGGCTCAGGAAGAGTAGCTTGGATTTATCGGGATTTTCTTTAGGGTAGATCTATAGTGGTCACCTCAAATGAATTTTCCAAATTCATGTGGGACAGGGTCAGCAACATATAACCCATCTCTCAGGGCATTTATTTTGTGGTTTCTTATTTTGAAAACTACCTCTTCAGAGTTTGTTCCACATAGATATTCAAACATAGATGAGTGCTAGGACTTGTATGCTGATATCATGCAATACTCTGCAATGGGGAAGTCAACCTTCTCAAGGACTTCTATGCCCATACCAAGTCCCTAAAGGTTCCCCTGCATCATAGGTCAGAGGATGCTTTCTGCCTCCTGAAGATCAAGCCAACTTGGTTTGCACGAGTTCTCAAATGATTCCATGGGACCCCTCTCAACGTACAACAAACACTTCCTACATCTTGAGGAATCCCATGACTTGTTGATCTTGAATGGTCTAAAACAACAATATGAGTTTCGAGTAAGTGGTAACAGTGGGAGTAACACCTGTTCTCTCCATAGCATCAAATAACCTGAAAGCTTCTATGAGGCGGCCTTCAATGCAAAGCACATCAATTATTGAATTATATGTGACCTCATTAGGCATAGTACCTTTTAATTCGACCTTTTGGTGTGAATTTCATTGTTTCCAGTTATTCTTGTCTATTACTCGAAAAAATTGTTAATCAGGCCTTTGTTTCTTGTATCTGTTCTCTGAGATTTGAGATTTAGTATTTGTCTATAATGCGGATCCTTTCCATGAAGTTAAAAGGAAGCGAGACAAGCGTAAAGAGGTCAACTCTGTTTCATTCAAATGTCAACAATTTTTGCAACACATATTTCTCAAGAAATTCGCATTTCCCTGTTGTATAAGTCGAATGCTTTGTCAATGATTTGTCTTTAAATGGGAACTAATGAGATTAAAATCTATGATTCTTGATAAGTATACATTTGTTATATTTCCTGAAAATTGAATGCTGTCATAACCGCAAGTCAATTATGTTGGCTGCAAACATATATACAAACAATGTTAGTTTGAATGAGAGCTTTATCCTGAGAGCTTAACCGACAATTCAAGGACGATTGAAACATCAAGGGAAAAGATGGAATGCACCAAGTCAAGAGTCAGATGCCTTTGACAGTAACATAGAAGAGCAAGACCAAACTTAGGGATACCAATCTACACAGAAATCTGATAATTCTGATTAACTGAAGGGCACTATTTTTGAGATATTTCTGGATTTGGTGATACATTAATCGGGATGCTCCTGAAGCAGAAATGAAAGATCTTTTTCACTCTGGAGATCATTTGAGGTGATGAGTTTGTAAGATGCATCCCATCTTCTACTAATAACTGTGGAGCAACTAGCATGTTTGGAGCTCAAGAAAGCTCCAGTAATAAATGTGGAGTGACTGGACATTATCAGTATTGCATTTATTGGTGTTAATCTGGGCAACATATACATTTTGGGCATTATCAGTATTATGTGGAGTGACTGCTATAGCAATAAATTAATTGGATGGGAAATTTCCGGGACTCAGAACATCCAATAATCTTTTCCAGGCATGTATTTGCGCTTCTCATTATAAATATCATCCGTCTATTATTTTGAATTAATTTTCTCACCATTTTTCTATGTTATGTTTGTTTAATACAATGATGTGAATGGAATGTGAGATAACTGATAAATGCTGTGATTAAATGAGCCCAAATAAATCATGAAAAAGAAAACCATACACACTTATTAGTGCACCGACAGTCAGGGATTCAGTTGAGTTTCAAACGGTGGGTATCTAATTAGCATCCAGCAGTGTATCGACTAAGCAGCTTACCCACTCTATGTGATTTCCAAAATGATTATATGTTATTAATGATGACAACCAAAAATCAAAAAACATATATACATGGCAGAAAAGAAAGTTTCAAGTTTGAAAGGCTAATAACGACAACTGGAAATCAAAAAACATATATACATGGCAGAAAAGAGAGTTTCATGTTTGAAAGGCTAATAATGACAACTGGAAATCAAAATACATATATGAAAAGAAAGTTTCATGTTTAAAAGGCTAATGCCCAAAAAACCCATATAAAATAAACACTTTAGTCAAGAGAAAAATTACAGTACCCTTTGTAAACATCAATAATTCCATTGTCCAGTGGGGGAAGGGGTCGTTCTTCTGCACAATAACAAAATAGTGGTTTAGTAGCAGAAAGCATTCCCATATATTATGTATTAAAATATTTATCAAAGTAAGAATCAAGTAAATGTTCACCATAAATTGACCATAAACCTAGTGATTTAAGACACCAGATTATTATTTCCAAAAAAGTCATAGCATAAATATTACTTTTTAAAAGTAAAGAATACCTCTGAACTACGGAAACTTCATGCTCAAAAATATCAAATTGACAGATAAGATGCCTATATCTCATGATCTTTTAGCATCCATCACATCTGTCATGCAACCACCTCTACTTTCCCTGATGCATTCCCTCATTTTTCAAATCTGTTACCCTTCTAACACCCCTCTTAAGGAAACCCTTTCTATCAATAGAATTTTGATATCTCATGAGTCATAACTCTCTTTAAGCTTTTCAATTCCCATCACCTTTTTTATGTTATATCATTTGTACCATTTTATATATATGTTTCAACATTTTATTCTATTATAAGAACAATTTCAAGAGTTTGTACTTTGTATAGCTCAATGATTCATATCATTTTTTTCACAGACCTAAGGCCTGAATCAAAATGGCTACCAAAAGTAACTTCTTTAAAGAATCGTTAACACAAAATTTGCCCTAATGCATATTTGATAGTGGGGTACCTATTCTAATAGGTGAGGTCTATAAGAGCAATAAATACAGCAGTACAAAGACAGTAACAGGTTCCCCCTTGGTGGAAAAGTTAATATTCCTCGATGAATTATGCAAGCTCTCAATTTATCTTCCATGAAGCACGTTGGAAGTGTCTGTTCTCTATGCAATCTTAGGGTTAAACAATTGAAATTTGGAACTACAAATGCATATGGATAGAAGGCACATGTACAAAAATGTTTATGGTTCTAGTACTCATATGTTACACATGTGTAATTAAATAGACGCATGGACCTTGCTTATTCATTAAGTTATCTCTGAGAATAACCTTGCTTGCAAGAAAAGCAACCACATGAAAATCCTGTATATGGTACTTCATACACCCCACTAGCAGACAAAACGTTACCAAACAGCTGGAAATGCAGTCAAGAACATTTTCGATGTTCCCAATGGAATTCACAGCCATTCCCACAACCACTCTAAGGAGTTCCCTATAGATGGGAGCAGCTAGGAGATCCTGACCTGTCAAGAAACATCCAGATGCTCCTCAACAAGACAAGGGCACTGAGTAGCTCCCTGCATGCATGGGGCCCAAATTAGGTGCTGAAACAGGCAGGCCTATAAAATCCCTGCTCCAGTTCCCCAAAGGGTCCATATTGGCATGACAAACCCTAAAGGGCTGAAATAATAAAGAATACAAATAAAGACAAAACCCTACTGTTGTCTCAAAACCCCCTGCTGTTTTCTTGATTGAGTTTGTGCTTACATTTGGAGTGTATGAGAGGTGAGGAGAGTATCTTCTACCAACAAGGAGAGCTGAGTAGCTTTCAAGTGTGTATTAGACTATTAGACTATGTACTAGCTCACTTTTATAATTAAACAAAAAAATTGCACTTGTCATTTGGATTCCAAAGTACTTGTAGAAAGTACTGAACCAAGTTAGTGAGCATAATATCAGAGAAAGGTTAGCTCATAGCCAAGTGGGACATTTCAGGGTCTTGGGGTCAGATGAAAATCATTGTTGTTGCAAAGACAGTGAAATGCAACAATGTTGTATTTTGATTATGCACAAAATTTAAAATCTCTGATAGCCATGACAGTGAAATGTAATCTCTTTTAAACTGTTCATTTGTGCCAACTGTAGATACAGGGATCCACAGAAAGCCAACTAGTAGTGACTCCAATTATTTTCCAATAATGTAGTTTCTACAATGTCTAGATGTGAAACTTTCCTTGGAAAATTGGAAAATATGTGTAACCATTTGATGATCAATGTCACATTGTGACTTTTGGTTCCGAAGTACAACCCAAAACGATGAAAATGAAGAGGGCCTAGGATAGGTACTGAGAGCTTAATCTTCAGACATACTCTTAGCTCAGCAACAGACACAAAGCCACTATTACTTCAGTACAAGATACTTTATACTTCATATCTCATCATAAACTGGTTTGTGTTAAAACTAGCTAAATTACTATACATTTGTAATTTTGTAGCTTGTAGGTTGTATATTTTATTTTAAACTTCTAGAAATAGGTGGGAAATTCATATTATCTAAGCACATGTGCCAGTGGTTAATTCTTTCCAATCCAACTCTCTTCTGTCTTTGTCTGTAGAGATTAGAATGGCAAGGAAAGATCCCCGTCAGCTAAGACATGCTACAAGAAAAGGATCAAGAAGAAAATATATCCGCAAGAACAAATTACATTTCACAGTGCAAATCAATTTGTTTGAGAAAGGCATATCAGTTACTCCTGATTGCATGCTACTTTTCTTTACTACAACTACCTAATAGGATACTAAGTAAGCTGAGAAGCATTGTCACGTATATGCTTGCATACATAATCACCAACGTTAACTATGTAGCGTCATTCATATATTCCCCTCTTTTGAATCAAAAACATAACCCATACATGACCATTCTCAATGCACTTTGTGATTCCAACATACTCCTTCCCAAACAGCCCATATGCTTCTACTTACTAAACTGCTCTCCCATTGAGGAAATAGTTCCTATGCTTATCTATGCCAAAAAGACAACTGTTCTCTCATGGCACTGAGTTTTTTCAACTCATCCTCATTAGCTGGTGGTTTTTCAATTTTGTATGCTCATACAAGTGATCTTCCCATCTAGTTTGGAGTCACATTCTAATTATTGTCCCTTGGCATTTATCATGATTTGAATTTTAATCATCTCAAATTATATAAGCCATCACATTTGGAAGAGGTATGGGTGTTACTTTCACAAGATAATATTCCAGGATTCTAACCTCCACTCAAAGGATATTTTGGTACAAACATGGACAGAGACTACAAGGATAAAGCAGATTGCGAT
>LPNX011061333.1:162317-180288 GCA_001517045.1 Pseudotsuga menziesii | reverse complement strand
GTTATGTACTAAGAAAAATAAGTTGTAATAAATCCCAAAGGAAGCATTGAAGGCTGTAGTAAGGAAGGAAGCATTGAATGCTGTAGTAGTAAAGAAGAGAACTGAAGCTTTTGGATCAGAACAGAGATGTAAGGAAGCATTGAAGGCTGTAGTAGTAAAAGAAGAGAACAGAGTGTGTTGGTAGTTACTGGTAAAAGGGTTTTTTTTAATCATTTTAAAAAATATGGATACAGAATGTTTTAATTCCAGATAGGATAAGATTTAAATCTTGTTGGCTCCTAGAAGATGGTTTTGCAATTGATATCGTTGTTGCTAGTGGTTGCTGCTGGAATTCAAAGTTGCTCGATCATTAGTGTATTGGTGATGGAACTACTTATGGATCTATAGGATCCCATTTTGTATAAAAATACTACTGTTAGATTTCATCTTTGAAATAAATTCTATCTTCATTGAATCCCATAATGGGTTGAAAACATATGACAACTTTTGTAACAAAATCACGAGAACTGTTTTTAACTACGTTATGCCAAAATCAATCACCATATCTCTGAGGGTCATTTCAACGTGGTAAAGAAATTTGAGAATCCATACTTTTCTGGAACTTTGGATAGAGATATGTTGAGAATTCTGTTCCATTTGATAAATGCCAACTTAGAATTCCTCTTTCCCCTATTGATATCACAAAGCATGGTGCAAGGCACTTTCAGCAATTTGACATTACACATTGCGATTTTGTGTATATAGATATATTTTGTCCTATAGAGTGGTTTAAATTACTAACTATTTTCACCTGAATTAAAATTTATAGTAAAAAAAGTATATCTTTAAAGAAAATCATCGCCAACTTTTGGATTTTTGCAATAGCTGCAATTTCCACCTGTAAGCCTGTTTTATAAAGCCTTGGTTTAGTTGGGAGGGCCATGTATAGAATGAACTAGGCAAAGAGGCTGGTATTTAAGGAAACCCCTGCATCCTAGATTGCTTACACTTGCCTTGTTTGAATGGTTATGTAGGGGGAGGTTATTTTGATGCAAAGAATAATTGATACACATCTTCACACTTATGCCCATCCTCCCTCTATATCATTGGACTGAGTACCTAAATGGCGTTGGAGGGTTTGTGTGGGGAGAGTATGGTGGGGTTCAACTTAGGTCCTCAAGGGGCAATCCTGAAGATGATGATCTAGGGTTTGGTAGAGGAAACAAGTGTTGGCAAGGTTCATGTCCAGAATTTCCCACTATCTTTGAAGTCTGTTGTTTGGTTCTTTAAAGTTGAATCATCAGAGAAAGGATTGCAATTTTTTGGAGTACTTTCAGTCTTTGTTTTATTCTTCATAGATATCTTTGGCTGTAGATGTGAAATAGACATGGACTTGTCTGAAGAGCTTACAGGTTCAGTACCCTTGGGCCCTCCTCATCTCAAGGACCTTGCTAATTTTATTGTTTTCTATTATTTTGGACTGTAGTAACATGGAAAATTTATTGGTAACTAGGGACACGCTTCGAGTCATGAAATATCTCTGAAACCATTATCTGACTCAAATCTCTTCTCCAAATTCCAAATAATAACTGAAGAGGCTTAAAATTGTGAAATTGCTTTGTCTGCGCAAATTGAGTCACAATACATTTGCAAAGTTCTCTTGAGGGAGAAGTATAATTGAAACCTGATATTTTTGACATAGCTTGTCTTACACAGGAAAACCTTGCAGCTTTGCTAATCTATCCCAGCAATGCATAGTCCTGCAATTGAATGGAGATATTGATTAGAACATTGGATTTTTGTTGTGCCAATGGTTGGTTAGAGTATAGAATAGATTTGAATTCCAGAATTTTTTCTTCTTATCTTGGGATCCCATCTGACAATTTTTTTTGTGGACCATGCAGAAGCACAAGTGTATCCCATTAGAAGAGCTTGTTGCAGAATTCAAACTCCGCACTCAGGTTCTTATATGTTTATAACTTTATCTATTATACATTTATATGGACATGCACATGAATGGATAGAGGCACTTTTTCAAAGTTAGTGATGTGTTTTGTATTTCTTGCTCTCATGAGCTAGTTGGGCTTCATGCATACATGTTATTAGCTGTGGAATTTTTTGTTTGTACTAAAATTTTAGATGTCTTATAAGTGAAGTATATCTTACGATATTTAAATAGAATTAGTTTTCTACAGAATTGGAGACATGTATTCCATCTTAGTTTTTTGTGGCATTCCTTACCTTACAAGCATTTGAATTTACTGTCACTCTCTGAATTCAGAAACTGCATTTTGAGAGGCATGGGATTCAATAGAGATTTTAATTTTGTGACGGGAATGACTTTGTTTTGTTTTAGTTATGATTGTGGATAATGTTGTATAATCCATAATGATTGGGGTGGTGGTACGGGAGTGGTTGTCAGTGGTTTTGAAAAGCATGTTTGGGCAAGATGTAAGGCTGCTCTTCAGCTCCTTGATCCTAATTGGGGAGAGAAAGGGTTTGACTATGGGGGTTGGTTTACATTGTCCAATTTCAGGAAGGGGATGAATAGGGTTCAGTTCAGGTGTGGTTGGACAAGGTGTATAGTCCTTGGGAGGACATCTCTTTTTTGGATCCTGGAAGCCTGTTGATGTGCTAATTGAGGCTATTGGATTTTGTTAACACTTGAAACTGTGAGGGTCTAAGTTAACTAGAAACAGTGCATTGTCACCTTGCACTATTTCTCTACACTTTGGGTTAGTACTTGCAAACCATAGCAGAGAATCCTTTTGTGACTTTAGGGGTCAACTAACAATTAAAATTTAAAAACAATCAGTAACACTTAAATTGAAATACAAGCTTGCTGCCCTGATTACTTCTGTTAATAAATGTGAAAAACCAGCAAGCAAAACACGACCTAATAACTGAAAAACTGAATGGAAAATGATCCAAAACTTGATCCAAGTGTTGGGCACTCAATTGAGCAGGCTATTTTTAGAGGGAATTGATGTAGAGAACCTTGCATGCAACTAATTATACACATCCCCAAAACAAAAACACAAGCTCATGCTAATGTTTAAGATGATTCTTCTCCCATGGATGCTAGATGCCTGTCCTCTCACCTTTCTTAATCCTAGAGGTGGCCTTCTCTGATTTGAAAAAATGACTACTTATTTCTTGCTATTATTCCTTTGTATTTGCTCTTGTACATTGAGAACCCTACTGCGGTGCACAGGAAAATGTTTTACGGTAATGTACCCCTTAACATCACAGATCTAGCAAAAGATTATATAGGTCGATAGGATGGCACTAACATGTTTCTTTGATTGCAAATATAATTACAAAATGGGGAGGGAAGGTGCAAAATCTACTAGAGAGGATGTGCTTAAAGGATGAACACACACTTTATCCATGCACTTATCATGTCTCATAACCTCCTCTATATCTAATACCAAGTCACCCACTAGTCCTTTTGAGTGTGGTTGACTCTAACTCATTGTTGACTATTCACATGGAATCATGGTTGAGACATAGTACTCAACTACCCTTTCACATCTCTCCTCCCTATTGGAGCTCTACAAGTAGAATTCATTGGCTCATGTATATGGTGTGTTAACATTTGACACTAGTCAAAAGAGCCTTGTATTTGCTACGCCATTTCAACTTTGTTTATGATCCCTTTAGGGTTGGACGAACCCTCTACATGATTAACATCCTCAAACATTCAATTTAGAATGTGAAATGATTTACAAAGGATTGATGCTTATAAACTAATGTCAACATTTTATTTTACAACAAGATTGATAGGGCCTTGGACATGATGTCTTGTACCCAACATGAGGGGATTGCCAAAGTCCATGCTAAAGCTCCCACACAAAATGAACAACATAAATTATCATCCTTTCTCCAAGTTGCCTCTTTTCTCAACAACTCACAGGGGCTTTACTTGTTGACCAATATCCTACCACGTGAGATCGTAAGTTGACACTTGTGGTCTAATTACCAACAAGAGAGTTGACACTTGTGGTCTAACCAACATTTAAATAAATATACATACTTGTTTGCATACCATTTGAGAAATGGAAAATACAAACTTGCTTTACTGAAAATCATTATTTGTCTCGGGCGTGTTATTAAGAGTTGACATTTGTGGTCTAGGTTAGACCTCTTTATCTTTGGCGTTAGTGAATTTTGGGAGCTTTGTTGCATTTTATGGCCTAGAATCCTAGAAACCCTAAGACTTGCTATGAAGTTGCTCATGTTGGGATGTTTCTCAAACTAGGGACTCTCAATAATTATCAAACCTCATCATGGCTATAAAAATGCATTTGGACATGGAAATCAAAGCTCCTAAATTAGATATTCTAGATAACTTGTAGGAACTTTGCCTAGTCTGCCCGTCGCAGGTATAGCATCCCCGTCGCTATTCCTGGGGTTTGCATTTAAAAAAAAAAACTTATACAAAGCGTGGATACAACGACGGCCAAGCGTGGATATAGAGACGGCAAGGCGTGGATACAGAGACGAGAAGGCGTGGCTATAGTGATGTCTTATTCCTGGGTTTGCATGTTTTAAAAAAAAACCTTATACAGAGTGTGGATACAGCGACGGCCAGGCGTGGATACAGAGACGGCTAGGCGTGGATATAGCGACAGCTTAGACATCTAACGAAATATAGAACATTGTCGCTCTTGCAACGCAAATTAGGGGTCGTCTCTATTGCGACGGAATTGTTTCCACGGAAAAAAAAACACTTAGACATGGCAATATCCACGCTTTTCCGTGAATATTGCCACGTTTTGCCATGGCAAAATTGATCACTTGTACTAGTGAAGCCACCAGACAGGGGTGTCCCTAGCAGTACTCAGATGTCATGAAACTAACAGAACTGGTAATTTTTTTTATCAAATTCTTAGTTTTCGAGTTATGTAAGTTCCTTTTCACTTCTGAAAGTCATTTAGGGCCACTAGACAATTTTCAACCGGGAGCATAAAAGCCAAACCGAGCAATGGAATTGAGTTTTGTTTCTTCTTGGAAGTCTATTTGGGAAATACAAAGATGACTAAGATTCCCACGCACTCATTGGGCACATTTTTCAAAATTGTAGCCTATCATGCAGAAATTGCACTACATGCTAATGATCAAAACCCTTGTATAGAAAATTGTCAAAATAGACAATGTTCGGTCCATGGATACATTAGAAAGGGGTGTCACAAGTAGTACTCGAATGTCGTGAATCCAATGGAACTAACAATTTATCCATCTGAGCTTCGGTTTTTGAGTTATGGCGATTTTTATCTCGCTTATCAAGGTCATTCACGGACACCACACAAATTTCAATGGGTGGCATAAAAACCAAATTAATCAATGGAATTGAGTTTTGTTACCTCCTCTATCTCTTTTAGTGAAAGGATGAGATGACTATGATTCCCATGCACTTACTCGACATTTTCTTCAAAATATTATCCTATTGTGTAGAAATTGCACTTCATGTCACTAAGCAAAACCCTACTTTAGGAAACCTTTAAAATATAGAATGTTCGGTCCATGAAGCCACCAAGAATGGGTGTCTTTGGCGTTAATTAGGTGTAATTAATCTAACATAACTGATTGTTTTTCCATTGGAGCCTTTGTTTTCATGTTATGGCGAGTTTCATCTTTCTTACCAATGTCATTCGAGGACACCATACAAATTTCAATCGGAAGCATATAAACCAAACCGAGCAACAAAATTGAGTTCCGATGCCTCGTACAAGTGTGTTTGGGTAAGGGATAGATGTTTGTGATGCCCACACACTCGTTGGGAATTTTTTTCAAAATCTTAGCCTATTGTACAAAAATTGCACTACACGTCACTTATCAAAACACTAGTTTAGAAAACCAACAAAATAAGTAACTTTTGTTCTATAAATACACCTAACATAGGTGTCCCTAGTGGTACTTGAATGTCATGAATCCAACGAAATTGACAGTTTTTCCATCAGATCCATGGTTTTCGAGTTATATCAAGTTTCTTCTCGCTTATCAAGGTCATTAAGGGACACCGGACAAATTTCAATAGGGAGCATAAAATCCAAACCAAGCAACTATGTTTGTGCAAGGGAGAGATGACTGTGAATCCCATGAACTCACTCAACACATCTTCAAAATCTTAGGCTACCATGCTGAAATTGCACCATACACCACTAAGAAAAACCCTAGTTTAAAAAACCGTCAAAATATACAACTTTTAGTCCATGAAACCATCGAACAAGGATGTCCCTAGCAATACTCATATGTCACAAGTCCAACTTAACTAACGTTTTGTCCATTCAAGCCTTGGTTTTTTAGTTATGGTGAGTTTTTCTTCCGATGGCCATTCAAGGATACTAGTTCAATTCCAAGTAACGAGAATGAGTTTTGTTACTTCTTGTAGGTACTTGGATAATATGACTCCAATGAAGTTGTGCGATTGTTATACCAATGATATTATTATTATGTTAAAAACAATATCTATGATCATATTGTTTTAGTTATGTTTATGAGGGGATATTATCAAACATTTTATATTAAATTTACTCTTAGATTACAATGTAAACAATTCATGAACATGATTGAGAGATGAAAACCATGGTTAATATGCTATTGAAGATATATATTGAATAACATGTTACATATTTAGGTTTAATGATATTACAACTTTAGGAAAAAATATGGTTCGAAGTGAATAATATATGTGATATCATATTTTTCTTCACTTTAGATATAATCATGGGAATGTCTATTTTTCTTTGCCTTCATGTGTTATTCTATTGTGATATGAAAATTTATGGTATACATGTGTTAACCCAAAAAATTACCCAACTAGATCTACATGACCTACACCGCACAAAGACATCTATTTCATTACCCTCGTTGACCCCCACACCCTTGTAAAGGCTCAAAAACACCAAAAAGGGTTTAAAAACCCATAATAGAGCCTAAATAGCTCTCAAAGGGGCTAAAGCCTTCAAAAAGGGGATAAATACCCTAAAAGGGGCCTAAAAACCCCAAAGGAGCTAAGAAATGGGCGAAAGGGGCTTAAAGCCCTAAAAAGGGGCTAAATCCATGACCAAGCGCTTAAAGCCCTAAACTCAGAAAAAAGTTATAAATACAGGGGTGGGGGTCACTCTGAAAATGCTCCCCATTTTCGTACCATTAGTTTGCCCGTGTGAGTGCCTTGAGACCCATCTCTCTCAAGACATTCACCATCTCGGCTCCACTTGCTCCATTTGCTCCATTAGCCAATCCCCATTCCATTAAGTGGTAGCACCTTGAGCTAAGGCATGGAGGCCCATCTTCCAGCAAGAGAATAGGTATAATGGTGTCAATGCTTTCTTATTGTTTAATCTAGTTGCTTATATCTTTTTTTTTGCTAACATTTTCATTGCAGGGTTGTTATTTGTTCATTTCTGTAACAGGTTTATTGCAAGGTTTTGTCTGGTTCACTAACCCCTTTCTTGCAGGTTTTCCCTTCCATCCACATAGACCCTATCCTTCCATCCTATAGACGACAGGTAGTCATTTTCGCTCGTAGCTAGGGTGAAATCCCTACTACAACATGTGTGTATGCATGGTTGTGGATACACTTGATATGTGTGGTTACTATCTGCTGATGAGATGATGTTTATATTCATGGTTGAAAAACTCATGAGAATACATAAATTATCACATTTATATTTGTGATATAACACATAATGCATTATGTAATGGAATTGATACTAATGCTTTAAATTAATTATTTCTTGGTATTTGCAAATGGTGAAGATGACTACGTAGGTGATGATCCTGATTATGTTGTCACCGATGTACCATAGAAAGATATTGTCGATAATGATACAAATGGATCAAATGAAAATGATGATGAATATGATCTTGGGATAGATGATGATGATGAGGATGCGAATGAGGATGATGATGTTGATGGTAGCCATTGATGCTACTATTGAGACTGTGGATGTTTTTTTTTGCTCCATGCTACAAGACACATATTGTTATTTTGTGATTATCCAAGTTCATATTACATTTTGGGTCATTTTGATTTGTATGGTGGATTCATGTTGACATATAAACTTTGATTATTGTTAATCATTTTGACTTTCTAGATATGTATATCAAAAAAAAAATCTTGTGATATTCGTATTTTCACTATATATATATTGATTGTTCACTTGTTGTTTTAACCTTAATACAATGATCTATTTGATATATTATTGATGCGATCATGTTTTATAATTTCACTTCTTTTGATGAAAAACAATGTTGATGTTATCGCTATTATATTTTAAATTTATATATATTGAAAGTTGTTGATGATCTTTTCATGGAAAATTAATATATATGATGATATTACTGCTTTGGATAAATGTCGTCTGTTTATGTTAAATTTCTTCATAAATGCTATGCAATTAGTCTCAATAATTGTATCTACAATTAATTTTAATGTTTCATTATGTTATTTCAGAACTATGAAGTAAATGATATATGAGAACTATTGAAATTAATGAATAATTATAATAATTTGATATAATAAATATATTAGCATACAATTGGATATGGTTGTAGGTGTTAAATAGAAAGTGTAATGTGGTGCTAATAAGGAAGCAAAAATAGGAGCTAAAACAGAATCCCACTATGTTCTAGATCTAGAAGCAACATTGGACACAAAACTTGGCGCTAAGTTGGTAGTCAATTTTGATGTTATTTTGGATGTCAAAGTAGAAGCCAGACTGGAAGCTAAACTAGTGGCCAACAAAGGAGAAAAATTTGATGCTAAATGAGAAGCTAAGTTAGGCTCTCACAAGGAATCAAAATAAGAAGAAAGACAAGGAGTTAAACAAGAAGCAAAATGTGGGAGTAAACTTTGGACAATAAATTGGGCGTTGAAGTAGTAGAAAAACATGGTGCTAATGTGTGCGTAAATAGAGATGTGAAACTAGGCATTAAAAGGGATGAAACACTTGACGCTGATGATGAAGCCAAACATGGTGTTGATATGGTAGAAAAATACAACGTTACTTTAGATGCAAAACATGGCGCTACATAGGAATAAAAATATGGTGCAACAATAGAAGGAATAATTGGCGTCATTTGGTAGAAAAACATGATGCAAAAAAGGAAGCAAAAATTGCTACAAATTTGGAAGAAAAAATTGGCACATATTTGGAAGTAAAACGTGGGGAAAAATGGGATGCTAAAGTGGTAGCACAAATGGATGAAATATTGGATGTTAATTTGGATGAAAATATGGCGTGAACAAAGATGCAAACATAGATGCTAACATGGTGTTATTAAGGATGAAAATAGGATGCTAACGGGGATGTCATTTAGGAAACAAAAGAGGACGCTCTCTAGGAAGCAAAACATGACGTTGTTTAGGAATAAAACCTCGATGATGTTTAGGAAGTAAAGTTGGATTTTATTCTGGAAGCAAAAAAATAGACATTATTTTGGACGTCATAAAGGATGCTATCTAGGAAGCAAAAAAATATATGCTATTTTGGATGTCATAAAGGATGTTATCTAGGAAGCAAAAAAATACGTGTTTTGAGACGTTTTAAGTTTTTTCCATGACACATCCCATTTAGCATCTAGTTTGAACACTCAATGTGAACAAAATTTACACTAAAAATGGACACTAAATGGGACACTAATTCCAGGATTTGTTGTAGTGAACATAGGCCCTCTTGAGCCACCCCAATGGAATCATGAATTCCAAACTATTTACTAAACATAGTCAAGTAGGGAACAACCTTTCTATGATCCTAACAATGATATTTTCTAAAAAGATATAGAAAATCTGTTAAAGACATGATTTTTCTGAGTCTTTAAAATATTTACAAGATATATAGCTACAAAGGACTAATTAAAAGTAGAAAAAGGTACTCTCTCAGATAGATCCTAATAAATTATGGAGGAAAATTATAAGTCATAAAACTAAAGAAAACAATGTGATTTTGTTGAGGGACTAGAATTTCTACCTTAAAAATATTCAAGACTCCCTCGATGTCAAGGACAACATTCAAACCCTTTATACAAAGAATTTTTTTATCTTTATAAGAGAAAGAGTTTGGGGTTAAGTGACTCACAAAAGGGAAATCTAAGGATATAGAAGGATACCAAACAAAAGTTTTAAAAAGTGGTGGGCCTATCCTCATCCCTCGCATCAACAAGCTCGTCATTAGCAGTGAAGCAAGGTTTCCCTAAACCTTGCAAATAAATCCTTGTTGTTCCTATTTCTAAAAGTGGACACTAAACCTATGCATCTAATTTAAATGAAAATTATGTGCAACCCTATTTTCTCCAAGTTGCACGAAATTATTTCAAAAAAAAAGATCTACATATGGCTAGAAAGTTAGGGAAAAGATTTAAATTCCAGGCATGATTTAGGAGCTATCATTAAACACCTTGTTATGCTTAGGATCATTGTTAATGAGTATTGTAATAATAAATCCAATCTCTTATGTTTCTTTGTTGACTTTAGAAAAGCATTTGACACAATTCTTAGAGCTAATATTTGGACTAGATTAGAACACCTAAAAGTCCTTTTTGAGTTGAGAGTTGTTGAGATAAGATTGTATAAGAAATGTATTAGCAAGTTTAGGAAATCTAAGCGTAGGTCAGAAGAAATTAATTGTAATTGTAAGGTTGTTCCATATCTCCTATCCTTTTTGGTAAACACATTCACATGATAGAGGGTTTTTTGGAACACCCACATTGTCCTCAAACAACTATGGCTAAAATAAACACCATCTTTCTTCTTTACATTCATTATATTATTCTTATGGTGAGGAGTCCCGATTATTTCTATATGAAATTGAAAATTGTCAATATTTTTTTCTATATAATGGGTATGACTATTAACAATGAGAAAATAAAGCTTATGATAGTTAAATCCAAAAATATCACTTATGTTAATTGCATGTACAACTACAACAACTCAATGGAGGAAGTGACTTCATACAAATATCTCAAAATCAAACTTCATAACAATCTTAATTGAAACTATAGCATTGGGAGAAAGGGTTGATGGATAGTGAAAATCTTATTATGGACCTGAAAATAGGTGTAAATGAATAGACCTTTGGCTTTAGGATAATAAGAAACTCATCTTTGAGACTCTTTTCATATTTGTTATCTTATATGGGTGTAAAGTTTCAGGTTGCGACATCTCTTAAGAATTGTAGAGGGATAGAAAAAATTTAAAAGTGTTTTATAACATATAATCTCAAAATAAAAGGAAATACGTGCACTATCTGCTAGGGTTAACCTTGAATCGAGATTGAGTCAAAGGTGGTTTAGTTCTAACACATGGTTTGTTGTATCCCATGGTATTGTCCCATAGTATTGCATGTGATTAGGTGGTTTAGGTCTAGCACATGGTTTGTTGTAGCCCATGGTATTGCATGTGATTAAGATTTTATAAGGCTTGAGGTGGCTCCATTGTAAAGTGGTCAGGAGGCTAGCTCACTTGGCGTGGATGGCCGGTTTTGGCCATGTAATGAATATTTTCATTGGTATTGGTTTTCCCCGCAAGGGGTTTCCAAGGTATATTGTGTGTCATCTTAAATTGTTGCATGTCTATTTTATTTCTCGCTCATATTGTTATATTTTATTGCTCGTTATAATCCTAACAACTGGTATCAAAGCTCGAAGGAAAAAAATTACTTGTGGGAGACCCCGTAGAAAAACAACTTGGCCCGTTTTTTTAAATCTGGCATAGCAAATCTGATGCAGTAAATAAATGGTGAATTGCTGCTCTCACTAAAAGGCATAAGAAGAGAAACCCTAGCCGCATGTGTGTGATGAAATCCACAACGTGAAAGGAAGGGCCTATGATATCAAAGGGCTAGTTGCCAGGAGAAAAGAGCACGATGGCAAGTTGCATAGGTCTCGATAGAAGCAAATGGATTTGGCGTGGAGAATATCGAGAGCCAGATCACATGCGTTTTGTGGTCGGATATGGGAATATAGGTCGCAAAGGAGAGCCAGCGAGCCTGTGTAAGGATCATTCAAAGCCACGGAGGAGAAAATTCCCGTTGATTTGTTGCAAGAGACCAATGCGTTTTGAGATCTGCTGAGGGATGCAGAGATCGTTGCAGAGAAAAGGTGGCCACATGTGGTCAATCCATATAGATTGTCTTTCAGTTCAAAGTTGTGATCCGTTGCGGAGAGCACCATCGTGGAGGTCATCATGGCGGGCTTTCTGTGCATGAATATTGTATGCAAGAGGTAGAAGCAGGAGACCGTGTGAAGGAAAGAGAAGGATCGGGTCGTTATTGCATGAACCTGAGCTTCGAGTAAGGTTGTGGAAAGACACTGCGACTATGGAAAGATGCAAAGGTGGCCTACATGTGGATATGTTGAGATTGATGGTGGATTCACCAATGAGAATCCGCCTGAGTGGATCTGCGTCTCTGGTGGTAGAGATGCCTATATCTACAAATCTTGGTTATGATAGGTGTAGTCGCAAGGGTTAAGAGAAGCCGCTATTTTTTTTTGCAGGGGGGGATGCATTTAGGTGGAGAACACCTTGGTGTTGACATAGATCGAGATTGGAAAGTGGAGGCACGATTTAGACAAGTAGTGGGAAGGTAAAGGTAAGGCAGCAAGCGAGGGCTTGTGCAATGTTTTGGCAACGTACACATGAGAGATGCATGCATATGAGATGGTTGTATTTGGATGAGGTCGCATGCGAAGGCCCACGTGCGCAAAGGACACCAAGGAAAGGAAATATTGAAAAATAAATGCAAGTGTCTTTGGGTATTTTCTTTAACTTGGAGTTAGTAAGAAACATATCCTAGTCAACTTAGCGTGTGAAAAGCTTGTTATAATTCACATCAAATGAAACGCAAGCAAAGATAAGAGAAGAGCTTTGTATTGGAATAGACATCATTGTGCAACAAGAACAAGTATGGCATTTGGAAAGGAATGCAAGGCATGGAATGAATAGCAAGAAAGCTAGAGGATGAAACAACAAATGGTGATGGTGTAGTCACCATGAAGACACATAAAAGAATGTAATGGAGCGGTTTGGATGTAAATAGGTATATGCTTGTAAGACCTAGTAAGGCATGCATACCCCTAATAACTCAGGGGTAAAGTCAAGAGATAGACCTAGATGATAGGGGATGTATGTGAGGGTTCTCGGTAAAACTTTGAGGGGAGTTGGTGATTACTCCAAGTCAAGTTTAAAGGGGGGATTGTTAGGGTTGACCTTGACTCGGGATTAAGTCAAAGGTGGTTTAGGTATAGCACATGGTTTGTTGTAGCCCATGGTATTGTCCCATGGTATTGCATGTGATTACATGGTATTGCATGTGATTAAGCCTTTACAAGGCTTGAGGAGGCTCCATTGTAAAGTGTCCTAGAGGTGAGCAGTGATTAGCTCACTTGGCCCAAATGGCCGGTTTTGGCCATGTAATGAAGATCTTCATTGGTGTTGGTTTTCCCCGTATGGGGTTTCTAGGGTATATTATGTGTCATCTTAAATTGTTACATGTATGTTTTATTTCTCACTCATATTGTTATATTTTATTGCTCATTATAATCCTAGCACTATCCTATGTTCTCTTCCACATTGAGAGCATGGCTATGAGAATATGCCTAATGTATACGAACAAGATAAACGATATGGGAGACAATAGGATTCCTAATACTGCTAAATCAATCAGGACTTAAGGTACATATCACTCTATAGAATAGTGGTAATATTAAAAATATTACATCTAAATTTAAGGAAATTTTATGGTGCAATAAAGAATTAGTTGTTATTCAAACTATTACAGGAAGTAATTTTATAAATGGAGTGGAATCCTATGTGTATTTTGGTGCTCTCGAAGCACATTTCAAACTTTATAGCTAAGTCCATCTTCAGGAGAAAAGTGCATCTTGATGGAATATGAAGTCAATGTACCATATAAATATTGAACTAAGTCAAATCATCATTGAACAAGGTGTCAACCAGATAATTTTTCTTAGTTGTGTAATATTTAAATGGACATATCAGTATTTAAAACCATGTATAAAATTTTTCCAATATTCATTCAGTATGATGTTTCTTGATTTTTATTGCTTCATGAATGTGTCTTCTGTTGTGATGTTCTTCAATTGTAATTACCTTTGTATCTTCTATGCAAATGTGATGGTTTGATTTTTTAGAATGCTCTACAACTGCTGACTTCTTAATTCTATTGTGCATTATATCAACACAATGTTCCTTAAGTATAACTTTCACTGGGTGCCTTGTTTCACCAATGTATATTTCAGCATAGGAGCATAGAATCAAGTAGATACCCTTTCTTAACTTGGGATCGATCGGATATTTAGCTCTATCGAGGATCTTCCTTAAGGAGTTTGGACGACAAAAAGAAGTTATAATATGTTTTTGTCTAATAATTTTAGCTATTATGTTTGTTGTCCCTTGGATGTAAGGGAGAAATGCCATTTTCATGTTTTCATCTTAGTTCTTAGCTATTGGGATTTTTGTTTTATTAAAGGCCCTTTTTATACCCCTTAATTTGTAACCAGTATTTTGTAATACCCAAGAGAGATGTGTCACAAATTCTAACCACTCTTGTGGCAAGTGTGAAGGATACCATGCTTTTGTGTTGGGTGATGATGAGATTCGGTGTGCAAATATTTATCAGTGTGGGTTTTCTTACAGTATACTTGGCGTGATAAAGAACCATCAACGTTCTTTGTGATCAACATGTCAAGGAAAGGAAGGTTATTATTTTCTTGGATCTCCATGGTAAACTTGATGTGATCTAGAATGGACTATTTAGATGCACTTGGAACTTGTCAAGATCCTTCTTTCCATGTGGCTAAATGATATTGGTATCATTTGTGAATCTAGATTCCATTCTTGGTTTTTTGGGGGACCAAGATTCAATAGATTTCTTATCAAGGTATTCCATATATTGAAAACTATTGGTGAGAGTGGAGATCCCATAGCAACACCATCAATTTTTTCATATATCTCACCACGGAAAACAAAATAGGTTGATAAGAGAAAATTAAGATATTACAAGGTGTTGATCAAACATAATCTAGAAGATCTCTCTATTTTAAATAGCTTAAAGAATAACATCGACATTGCTAAAATAAGAATAAAATCTCATGAGCTCCACAGTCAACAAGGCACTAGACAACTCCTAAACATCATGGAATAAAAGAAATATACATGGATGAAGATGAAAATCATTTTATCATAGAATTTCCTATATATACCCACATTAGAATGCAATTTCAAAATGTTTTCTCCAATATAGATCTTCCTAATCTTTTAACTCATCAGAATTTGGTAATCTAGGACTACTTCTCATAAATCTTGAACACAAAAATAAAATTTGGATAATTTAGATATGTTAGTAGACAATATAAAGTAGTCTAAATGTTATATAATTTGATTTTTGAAGAATATCATCAATAAATTCAAAGTTAAATTTTAATTTTTCATTATTTGAAAACTACTCTTCAATATTCTTATTATATCCACATTATGCAATGTAAACCAGTCATTCATGGTATATATATATAATTCTAATCATTTTTCTTAAATTTTAATTTGGTTTCAAAAGGCTTAATAAAAATGACGAGAGAATGTGATTTTTTTATTATAAATTAACAAGTTTAGACTCCTGTATATACTATGTATGCAAATGCTTATGCAGCATGCTATAAAATTTTACACCCCAAATAAAAAATGATCAGAATAAAGTCTTTAAACCATACAATTAAAATTATTGGAATAAAGTGTAAAGCATTAGTTTAATGATTGATTGTTTCATTTAAACGGTCTAGAACAAAAGAACCTGACGCCCATTTTAATACTCAAAGAAAATAGCGGAAACACGAAACTGAAACAGTGAGGGTACCGAAGGAGGGATCGTTTTAGTACAAAAATGAATCGGGAAGAAGCTATTCATTGACATATAAAAAGATGCCATGGATGACAACTCATAAATGAATGAAAATCTGGGGATGTTTAGTTACATTAAACCCAGAAAAGCCCCTTGACACACTCTCTTTTGAGCATGAAATTAATAGAAAAGATACCTATGGAAATTAGTCCAAGATACTAATCGGGGAAGATTCAACTGAGACATGACCAGAGAATCTTACGCAACTTGGATACCTGGAGAATCAAAGAAGCCGTACAACAACAAAAGCAAAGACTGTATACTAAAGGTAGGATCAACTAACACCAACCAATTTGGTGAAAGCATCTTCGATTGAAAATCAATAAACTTAGTGACAGCATCAGTGGAGATTCCTGTGGAATAGACAGAAAGTTTTTTCATTCAACATTGAGCTGGTCTTGATCTAGACTTATTCTAGGCCCAGGCCCAGGCCCATCCTTTAACATAAATCAAAACCAAAACATATACTTTTCTCTTTGTTTACTCATAAAAGTTGAATAAGTCAAATAAGTCAGGCTTTACAACATG
This sequence comes from Pseudotsuga menziesii, assembly GCA_001517045.1. Lineage (NCBI taxonomy): Eukaryota > Viridiplantae > Streptophyta > Pinopsida > Pinales > Pinaceae > Pseudotsuga > Pseudotsuga menziesii. Next base: position 163,861 of record LPNX011061333.1, on the reverse strand, counting down.
AGACGTTTTTTCAACTGGCGTCCACCAAGCAAGAGAGAGTATCCATGCAGAAACAGAGAGTATACACCCACTCTGTCATAGTTGTATGTTCACATTGCAAACGCTATATGCAAAAGACTCATGCAATCTTCTTGCTGAGGGGCATTCCTTTCATCTTCTTTTCCTGTTGGCGCAAATAAAGAACTTGGAGTTTGAGAAGAAAGAATGATGAACAACTTCGTACGCCTGGGTGTTGGAATTTTAGGTCTTCAGCGCTACCATATTTCTAAATATAAAACTCTCTCTTGGTGCTCTATAATCACATATACGAGTTTATGTTTCTATTGATCACATAAGACCTATTTTTTTTACATTTGAGAGTCATGTAATTAAGTTGTATATGAATTAAAATGTTCATCATCTAAACTGATTTTTTCTCTGACTTGATATGACAATACAGGAAGTGCGTTTGCTTTGCTGATGTATGGCGCACCAATGTGAGTATAATCATTTTATCTCTATGGTGCCACTGCCTATAAATTATAAAGTTAACTACGTTGCAAACCGCCATTATAAAGCTAATTTTATTTTTGGTGATAATGGTGAACAGTACTACATTCAAGAGGGTGATAGAAAAGAGAAGTACAGAGAGCTTTTCGGGGTTACCATATGCAATAGCGCTCTTCAATTGTCTTCTCTACACGTTATATGGGTCGCCTTTAATCAGCAACGGGTGGGATAACATTGTAGTTATAGTTGTCAATGGCATTGGCCTTCTTATCGAGTGCTGCTTCGTTTGCATCTATCTCACATTCACTCCACCTAAACCCAGGGTAAAATTTGGAATCTCATCATACTTCCTCTAATGTAATATGTGATCCAAGAGTTGCCTGCTTAGAATTAATGGCCTATTTATAATTGATTAGCATTATACTTACTGTCTGTCTCTATATTGTTTGCAGAAGAAAATGGCCGGGATGATTGCCTGTGCGTTGGTGGTGTTTGGGACTATTGCAATAGTTTCATTCTCTGCTGTACATGATCACAATCATAAGAAATTCCTTGTAGGAACTACAGGAATGGTAGCGACAGTTATTCTCTACGCTTCGCCACTATCCGTAAATGTAAGCTTTCTTCTGCTTAATTTTCATCACTATGACGCACTATACCAGTCGTGTAATAAAAAATCCCAAAAGGCTCAACTGTTTGATCAGCATCCATTATTGCTACTGATAGTACCTATTGTTAACATTCTTTACACTGTTTGTCACTATACAGAGACTGGTAATTCAAACGAAGAACTTGGAATTCATGCCGAGTTTCTATTTCTCGCTGTTCGCTTTCCTGGGAAGTGTGCTGTGGATGGTGTATGGTGCTCTCAGCAGAGATATTGTCATCATGGTAACATTATTTAATAATTAGTTCTTACGAATTTATATCACAAAATTCATTGGATCTGAACTTTGAAGCTTCCGCTGAGTGATCTGTTTCTGTGTGGTGCAATAATTAATGTTGTGCAGGCACCAAACTTTGTTGGAGTGCCATTGGGGCTGGCTCAAATGGTA
>LPNX011061333.1:91221-161978 GCA_001517045.1 Pseudotsuga menziesii | reverse complement strand
AGCTCAAGATGTTCAGAGTTCCAAAACGAAGGAGCAGTTAAATTGTGATATATGCATATGTCTCTTTTAGCTCACAGTTAAGTCTTTATATATCATGAGTTGAAATCCTGTGCATCAACTGTTAAGAAGGGAACATCCTGAATCCACAACCCGGCGCTGAGCTGTGGGACTTAAGGATATAGGGATTCCTTGTCCAAAAAAATTGAAACCTATTCCATATTAAAAAATAGAGCTTCAATACTTAATATTAATATTTTCTAAACATTCTTACACGGAGTAACTCACATAATTTCTACATGCTATTGAGATTGCTGGATCACAAGTTAAAATCCTGAGCTTAAGAAAGGGAGCCATCCTGTATCGTGAACCAGGTTCAGGTGTGGGACGTAGACGTACAGGTGTGGGGATTCCTCAAAAAAAATTGAAAACCAATTCTATATTTTCTGACCATGCTTACACTGCAAATCACATAATTTCTACGTGTTATTGAGATTGGTAGGTGCAACTCACATAATTTCTAGATGCTATTCATATTCTAATTGTTTTAGTCTCAATGTACAATGCGAATGTTATTGAGGTATAACTTCAATAATTCAAGTTTAATATATAATTTATTAATGTAACTTCAAAATATGATGCAATAGTAACCATATATTAATAAGATTAATATGTTTGGAATACCACTATATATTTAAATTATTAATAGTTATTTAATAATTAATTTAATAATAACTACAATTGATTGTCATTAAAGTAATGATTGAAGTTGAAGTTAAGCTAATTATTAAAGTTATCTAATAATAACTACAATTGATTGTCATTAAAGTAATGATTGGAGTTGAAGTTAAGCTAAAGTTGAATCATCATTTGAGTTAATCTAATAGATATCTAATAATCAAATAGTTGTACATCATGACTTTTAATTACCAAGTTGAAGTTTTTTAATCAAAGGTAACTGTTACATCATCAAGAATTAAGAGCACATCCATGCATGGATCAAAACTCATATCATGGGGCCCATGGGAAAGAAGTAAAAGACATGCAGATCTATGTAAACTCTCATATACAGTGACTAGCAAAATATATGACTGTCATATATGCCCCTAGGGGAAATATAGAGAGCCCAGAGGAATTATCCTAGGAAGAGATTTTGGTGAAGCCAATATAAAACACTCACACAAAGGTGACATAACAGCAAGTTGAATCTCACAAAAGTATTATATGCCATACTCAAAAGAAAGGAGTAGGTCAATTAGAGCAAAGCTCTTCTAAAATAGTTGTAATGATGCTTCCCGTGACTAAACCTTCATAATAATTAGTAAAGGTCAGTTGACCAAGGGCCAATATGAGCCCTTCCTTGGATAATGTATTTGCTCTCTCATTATGTTCCATATAAACATGTTTAAAGTCCACATATGAAAAGGATACTATGAGCTTTCTTATGTTGTTACACCATGCCTCCAAGCTTAGAATGGTGAGAGAAGATAAGTCCTTTGCCCAGTTTATAATAACTGACGAGTCTCCAAAAACATGTAAGTAGGGCAGCCCAATTTCTTTTGAGACATACAATAAGGCCCAAAGAGCCAACACTTCAACTTGGGTATTTGTACTTCTACCACATCGCAATTTGATAGAGAGATGATGATGTTCATTGATCCATATATAGACACTTGCACCTCCAGACGAATCAGCTGTAGCCCCATCGAAAAAATCCATGGGATAGGATTTGTGAGGTGGGCTACCAATGTTCCTAACTTTAGACCCTTTTTTCTGAGGCACCTGGTAAGATGCAACATCAAGCATGATAATGGGACAAAGTCTCGAAATATTTGGAGTTTTGTCTTAAAAAATGTAACAATTTCTAGTCTTCCACAAATTCAAGATGATGAAGAAGGGGAGATAGAGAAGATCATCATCAATTCTTGTGATTGAGTTTGAGATGTTTTCTAAGACCGATGTATCAGTCTAGTTCAAATGTACATCAAAAATTCTGCCAAGGATACTTATAACTTCTTGAGCAAATATACATTCCATAAACAAATGATAGACTCATTAATATTTGTACTTGCAGAGACTGCATCTATTGGGGCCACTCCATCCCTTCTTAATCATATTATCCCACGTATTAATTTTACCTTTTATAGCCAGCCAAATAAAACATTTTATTTTCTGGGGAATGGAAAAATGCCAAACCTGAGTGTAGATGTTGTGATGAGCCATGGGAAGATTTGCTGATACAATGAGATCATATGCTCTTCTTGCAATAACCATACCATTTTTTTTATTATACATCTAGATAAGGGATTCTTCAGTATTCCTTATCTTAATGCCTCAATGTGTGAGGCCTTTTATAAAGTCAATCCATTGTTAAGCCCATTCACCCCCAAGATGTAAGTCAGATGCTGAGTATGAGTAATTTAGCCCATGTGTATCCCCTTCCAGGTTCTGTGCCTGAGCAAGATAAGTAATCCCATAATTTGTCAAATAGTCCCTAAGGCTCTCAGAGAGAATATAAGACACATTGAGACCAGCAATTGGATCCACTCCTGGTTGAATATTCATCCCATTACCAACTTTCCTGCCAAGCTTGCATGTAATCCAATTAAAAAATATAATAAATCCATTCCAAAAATATGAAGTTCTAGCAACAGAGAAGGACCGAGATCTAAGACACACCTCCAGAGGCCTATTTTTTAAATATTTATGTGTTATTATCCAACTACGGATACCCTTTCCCATCAGTAGCTTCCACATACATTTTAGTCCGAGCGAGGTCACAAACCAATCAAGGTTCTTTATGTCCGAGCCACCAAATTCAATTGGGGCCGAAATGGATTTCTAGTGAATTAAGTGAGTTCTCTGGTGACCATCTGAGTTCCCTAGAGGAAGGAAAAGATGGAACTTCTCAAAGTGTTCATAATGGATTTGGGAGTATGTGCCAGGAAAAACCAATAAACTGCTAAACTTGTGAGAACTGATTTGATAAGAACAACCTTGCCACCAAGCAAGAGAAGTCTGTAGGTCCAATTATTTATCATTTTTTTCAAAAATTTCAACCATCCATATCTAGTCAAAAGTTTGATATCCCAAGGGATTGAGGTGGTATCCCAAGTATTTGAAACCTGTGGAGATTGGTTCCATACTGTAAGGAAGAAGAGTAAAGATTTGTCTCTTGGTGTCTTCATCTACTTCATTATATAGGAAGGATGAATTTTCCTTGCTTACAGTCATCCTCGTAGCCGAACAAAACAAATCCAGAGCATCTTTGAAAGATTTCCATTCACAAACAGTACCAAGAACAAATAAAATCACATCATCAATGAAGAACAGATGATTTAAGGCTAGACTTTGTGAGAAATGTATTCCCTTGATGTGTCCCTTTCTTTGAGCATCATTTATGATCAGACTGAGACTTTCAATGATAAGAATGAATAGAAGAGGGGATAAAGGGAAACCTTGTCATATCCCCCTGGAAGCTGGAAAGAAATCCGAAGGTGTCCCATTGACTAGAACAACAAAACAAGAAATTGTAACACACCCCATGATCCAATTCACACCCTCCAGTGGGATACCAATCTGTAAGAGGACAAGACTTAGAAAGGTCCAATTTACCCAGTAAAAATCTTTGACTAAATCAAGTTTTAAAGCTAGGACCTTCAAATTCTTAGATTTTATAGAATGGAGGGCCTCCTGTGTAATGCCCATGGGTTTTGTAATTTGTCTATATTTTAGGAAACCAAACTACTGAGTAGAGATAGCCTTGTTTAGGATAGGTTTCAAATGAAGAGCAGCAATTTTTGAAATGACCTTATAGACAAGGTTACACAAAGATATGTGTTGAAAGTCAATAAATGTTTTAGTCTTTTCCCACTTGGGGATCAGAGTCCACAAGGTAGAGTTGATGGCTCTAGTAACTTTACCCTGAAGGATTGCTTGTTCCGCAACATTACATAAGTCTTCCCCAACAAGATCAAATAAATCTAGGAAGAATTCAATCGACCATCCATCAGGACTCGATATTTTATCTTTCTTAAAACCCCTTAGTACAGCTTCAACTTCCGAGAGGGATATGGGCTTGAGAAAAAATTATTTTTCCAAATCCTGAACATAAGTGGGAAAAAGACTAATCACCTTGAGCTGGTAAACAATATTGGTACTACCATCATCCTCAAATAAATCACTAAAGTGTTGTTTACCAAGCTGCTTAAGTGGAGTGTCATCAGTAATCAAGTTACCCTCATTATCTTGGAGAGATCAGAGAGTTTTTGAATTTCTTCTGGCTGAGGAAAAAGCATGGAAAAATTGTGTGTTGGCATCCCCCTCACTAATCCATAGAGCTGTACTTTTTAATCTCTGAGAAGTCACCTCATGGGTAATGAATTTATATATTTTTAGCTTTAAGGACCCTCAATCTGTCAGCATCAGTGGCAGAGAGAAAACCTAAGTCCATATGAAGGAGGGAAGTAATCTCCACATTAATATCCAGTTGAACTTTAATTTTTCCAACTATCATGAATTCTGGTTATGACATGTTAACTAAGCTATTTTTATTTTTATTTTTTTGAATATGTTTATTATGAATTTTGGACTACCTCCATAGAATCAATCTAGAGAGTACGCTTGTCTCATTATCATCCATAGATGAAAAATCATAGATGATATTCCACCCAAAATTCCTAATTATCTATATGACCAACTGCTAGAGGAAGGAGTTTATTAGGAGTTCAAAAGATTTTATTAGGCATTCGAGTGTTACACTAGTGCACACTAGTTATACTCCTAGATTCCAAATGTACTTGTTAAGCTAATAGTTGTAAAATTGTCATGTCCCTGTTCCTATAGGTGTACTAGTTGACAATGTTCACCCACCTACTAGTTCCCTAGGTTGAGGAGGAGGCATTAAATATTGAAATAAGGGAGCTATGGGACCCAAGAGAACCTTAGTTTATCATTTACAAATTAATTTGGGTGATACAAATAATAAATATGGAGAAAATAAAGTGGCATTGCTTCATAAGGACATTTGGAGGTCCATGGGGGCCTTGGGTTGCTAGATGCTTCCTTACACATGTCATGAATTCACCCCAAATTCGAAATTACGAGTGATGGAATGTTCTTGGAAGGTGAAGAGTCATTAAATGGAATCTCATGAGCCCAAGTATTTGAATGGGTGAGTAGGAGTAACTCCCCATATAAGAGCAAGAGTCTAGGAAGAAACTAGGTAACATGTGGAGCTAGATTCTGTGCGCTTTATGACAACAATGACGGAATATTCTATGAAAATTCAGACCTGAATGCAGACATGATCTAAAAATAATCTCCAAGAGGGTGCACTTGGGACTAGGTGGCATCCATTCGAATTTGGCAGAAGATGAAGGGTTGAGGAGAAGACCAAGTGGCATGGAGGTTACTAAACATCAAGGATAAGGTGGAGGAAGCCTATGAGAATGAATTCGACCTTGGAGGACCTTAATAGGGCTATAAAAATATGTCATGAGGAATGGAAATGTATTTTTATCATTTTTGAATTTTCCTTTGGAATTTGGAGAGCAATTGCTTGTCCTTTGCACGATGAGTGCAAACTTACCCTGCTAGTGAGCCAATTTTGAGAGAGTGAGGTTCTCATCCAAGTTGGACATTGGAGAGACCATTCAAACCTCTCATTTGGAGCTTCAAAGAGTGTTTTATTGCATATAGGAGGATGCTATTGTTCGTGACCCATCTTTCCTCCCATCCTCTCAATTTCCACTTCAATATTTCCATGTTTTTCTATGAAGGCGCACTAGTGTGAATGGTGGTTATGCCCCATTGAGTTCAGTTGATGCCAAAGATATGATGTATGATGTATGGCTCTATAATATCAAATTAATATGTTCTTTAAGTCGAAATCAGAAGAAACACATATGCAAATTTCCACATTTCCAAGCTTTTTTGTGACTAGTTTCCATGTGACGATTTTCTCTTTCAATGGAGATTGTGTATATGATGTATATTGCGACTTGGGTCAATGTTATATATTCATATTTCTCTGTTCTGATCCGTTAAATGCACCATTTATTAGTCAAAGTTGAGCTTTATTGTGTCATTTCCCGTAAGCAAATATCACTGAAATTGTGCATTCGAATATGAAGATTTAATACTCTGTTTCAGAACTCTTAACCTCATATAATGACAGTAAATGAATTCTAATTATAGTCCCCATAATGTGTTCTAAAATTTGGGAGGGTTTCTTAGGATTTGGAGAGCCATTTCTGCCCACACTCTAGGGGGGATTGCACCATAAATTGCTAGTAATTTTGACCTTTTTTCCATCATGTCCAAATAAGGTTGCAGATGTATATGACCTGTAATAAAACTATTAGAGTGTCTATTGAAGATTCTTAAGACTCCAAACATCATTCCCCATCAAATTTGATACCCACTTGAACCATTCGAATACTCCACAGTCTAAGCTAGTCAACACAATTTTTCCAAAATTTTGCTTTTGTTGGGAATTTTTTAGTTGGGACATTACAAGTGGTATCAGAGCATGATCCTGGCACCTGATAAAGCTCCCTATTCATGTTTCTTGATTCTTACCTTCCTCCATTAGAAACTGATACTGGAGATCTTAACAATGAAAGAGAAGGAAGTGAAGAAAGTAATCCTAGTTACGAAGATATTAGGAAGGAACTAGGATTTGGAGATATGAAGGGAAAAGAGGATAATGGAGACCTTACAACAATCATTAAAATAGATATTAACACTATGACAGAATCTCATGCATGGGTTCGAATTGATGGCCAGCTAATTTGAGACCAATTTAGCACCCAGTAGTAGTATTAGTACACCCCATCGAGGGGAAGACCCATGGAGAAACCATTTTTTCAAAGCCTCGACCTCATAAAATACCTCATGAGTTCAAAAATCGGAATGGACCTACAATACCCAAGTTTTTAGAGTCCAAAAAAGGCCCTTAAACCACCTATGATGTTATAGATGTAGCAAATGATTGGAAGCAATTAAGTGATGAATGTAGGAAAGTCCTACCTTTTGATTAGTTCAATAAATTATATCTTCAGTTCAAGCAAGGAGGAAATGGGAATAGGGAATATCATATTAACCATGAATTAAAATATACCATGGGAAAAGTAACCATTCATTCCTTTGATGGTTCCTCACAAATGTATGCTAGTGCTTGGTTGCAAAAATTAAGTGTATATTTCCAATTGAATCCTATGGTTGAAGAAGATGCATTGAAAATGGCCATTCTGCATCTTGAAGGGGAAGCTAGTGAATGGTGGTTACATGGTATTAGAACCTTGGTACATGATCATATTATATCTTATGAGGGTTTATACAATGCATTGATGGATATATTTGAGAGGAAAGACCCTGAAATTCCTTTCAAAGAATTAGTGCAATTGAAGCAAGTAGGAACTCCTGAAGCATATATGTTAGAATTTGAAAAGATTTCAGTAATGGTTTTTGATGTATCTATGGATAGGTTGGTTTTATTGTTTGTTGAAGTATTTACATAACCTTTGAGAGGGCTATTGAAATCACACAAGACAACCACATTAAAGGATTCCATGAATTTGACAAGGTATTTGCAAAATGTGTTGCAAAGAAACAAATACCCTCCTAAGCCAATTTTCCCTTCCAAGTTCAAAGAAGGTAAGAAACCATGGAAAAAGGACACATATACCAAAGAAAATAAAGGAGTACCAATCAAATAAGAGTTTAGAATAAATAAGATCTGTTTTACATGCCAACAACCTTGGGACCTAGGACATAGATGTGCCAAGGGGAAGGCACACTACATTGAAGTTTTTTCTGAAGATGATGAAGAGAAGGCAGAGGATGAAAGACACAAATTGCAGCCCAAGAAGAAGGGAATCAAACAATAGAATAAGAAAAACCCACTCTTGATATAGGAAAAATTGCAGCACTTCCGAGTGTACCTAGATTCCCCACCTTAAGGCTCCGGGGCAGCATACAAGGCCAAAAGGTCACAGTTCTAGTGGATGGTTGAGCCACTCACAACTTTGTATATGTAGACTTGGTGGAGAGGATAAATTTACAAGATGAAATTTTTGATGGTTTCGCAATCATAATTCCAGGTAACAATTTTATGGACTGCACTAAATGGATTCCAAAGCTTCAAGTTACTCTAGGAAATCATACTATCACTTATAATTTTTATGTAGTGAATGTGGCAGTTACAAATTTGGTTTTGGGAGTAAAACGGATGTATTCTTTAGTGGAGCATACAATTAATTATAAATTCCTTGAAATAATGTTAAAAATTCAGAAGGGAAACTCATCTTGTTGAGGGGAATGCACACTTACACAAATCAAGTAGTGTCTTTTCACAACATGAGGACTATCTTGAGGCATGAAGATATAGAGTGGGATGTTGAATATTTAATTACATATCCTAAACCCCAATTTAACATTTCCAATAATCCTAAGGAGATAGAGAAACTATTGAGTAAGTATGAGAAGGTTTTTGGAGACCTTCCCCCAAGAAGACCACCAGATAGAGGTGTTGAGCATAGCATTGAGTTGGAGATAGGAACACAACCTATCAAAATGTATCCTTATAGGTATCCCGAAAGGATTTGAGATGAGATTGAAGAGGCCATTAAAGAAATCTTGGAGTTGGGTCCCATAAGGCCTAGTTCTATCCCATTTGCTTCTTCAGTTGTTATGGTAAAAAAGAAAGATGGAACCTTGAGAATGTGCATTGATTTCAGAGCATTAAACAAGAAGACAATAAAGAATAGATACCCCATCTCGAGGATTTATGAGCTCATGGATGAGATCCATGGTGCCAAGTTCTTCTCAAAGATTGACCTTAGATTAGGTTATCATCAAATTCAAATGAGAGAAGAAGATATGCCAAAGACTGCTCTCATATGCCACTATGGTCACTTTGAGTTTGTTGACATGCCCTTTGTTTTGACAAATGTACCAACCACATTCAAATCATGCATGAACAACATCTTCCACAATAAAATTCGTAATTTTGTACTTGTTTTCTTTGATGGAATGCTTATTAACAATAAAACTTGGAAGGAACACTTGCATCATCTAGAAGAGGTATGGAAGGAACACTTGCATCATCTAGAAGAGGTATTAAAAATTCTGCATGATCAATATTTGTTTGCTAATCTATCAAAATGTGAGTTTGGTTTGACAAAGCTCTTGTATATTTGACACATCATTGGTCAAGATGGTGTGAAGGTGGATATGGAGAAAATAAGAGCCATTTTATAGAGGCCTCGTCCCAAAAGTCTCACTGAATTAAGAGGGTTCATTGGAATTTGTACCTACTATAGAAAATTTGTGAAGGGGTTCTCCCAACTCACTTCACCTCTCACTGATTTGGTAAGGAAAGATGCTTTCCATTGGAATGAAGGGGATGAGGAACATTTCCAAAGAATGAAGGAGGTAACAAGCAATTGTCCTATTCTAGCATTGCCTGATTTTTCTAAACCATTTGTCTTGGAATGCGATGCATCAGGAGAAGGCATTGTAGTAGTCCTTAAACAAGGACAACACCTAATAGATTCTGAGGGTAGGAATTTATCCACGTGAGAGGATTTACTCTATCTATGATAAATAAATGTTTTCCATCATTCATGCTTTGATCAAGTTTCAAAAATACTTGGTGGGAAACAAATTTGTAGTCAAAACTGACCATAACAACTTAAGGTACTTCCTCACTCAAAAGGATTTAAATGAAAGGAAGCAAAAGTGGGTGAGTAAGATTCAGGAATTTGAATTTGATATTGAATATGTGAAGGGGAAAAATAATGTGGTATCTGATGCCTTATCTATAATACCTTCTATTTCTATGATGGATGTAGCAAAAAATTGGAAAGCCACCTTAGAACTAGAGTATGCCAAAGATAAATTTTCTTGTGAAATTTTTGGTGGAAATAACAATGATGATAGGTACAAGGTATTGGAAGGAATCATATACTACAAAGTTATAATCTATTTGGTCCCTAATTTAGGTTTGAAGAAGGAAGTTTTAAAAAAGGCTCATGATTCTCCTCTAGCAGGTCACCCTAGTTTCTTCAAAACATACCGAATGTTGAGGAAACATTTTGCATGGAAAGGGTTGAAGGATGATGTTCTGAAGTATGTTAATTAATGCCCCACATGTCATAAAAATAAAGTGGAGCACACTCATCCAGTTGGTCTCTTACATCCCTTGTCAATTCCATCACAAAAATGGGAAAGCATTTCCATGGACTTCATCACTAGATTTCCCAAAGTATTTGATAAGGATTGCATATTTTTGGTGGTGGATAGACTCACTAAATTTCTCTTTTATTTGTTTTACTACCACTTTCACTGCTGCACAAGTGGCTGAACTATTTTTTAAATAATTTTGATAGTGCATCCAGGCTTCCTAAGAGCATTGTCAGTGACAGGGATAACATATTTTTGAGTGCATTTTGGCAAGAACTCTTCAAAATGATGGGGACCAATTTGACACATAGAACAAGCTATCATACCCAAACTGATGACCAAATAGAGAGGGTGAATCAATGGTTGGAAGGATACTTGAGGAACTATGTTAGTGGGAATAAAAAAGCATGGATAAAATGGTTGCATTTGGGTGAGTTTTGTTACAATACTACTTTCCATATGTCCATTGGAATGTCTCCTTTTAAATCACTTTAAAGTTATGATTCATCCACCTTTATTGACCACATTTTTTGTGATAGTAGAGCTCCCAAGGCTAAGGATTTGATTGAAGAAACTCAAGAAATTTTGAAGGTCTTGAGAGATAACTTGCAGGTTTTTCAAAATCAGCAGAAACAATATGCAGACCAACATAGAATGCAGAGACAATTCCAAGTGAATGACTTGGTGTCTTTGAGGTTGCATCCATACAAACAAACCACCATAAAAGGTAAAGGTTCATAAAAATTCAAACCAATATTTTATGGTCCCTACAAAGTGATTCGAAAAGTTGGAGAACTGGCCTATCAATTGGAGCTTCCCATGGGAAGCAAAATTCATAGTGTGTTTCATGTTTCTATTATAAAAAAATGTTATAGGGAAGAAAATTTCAGTTTCAGATACTTTAGCACCTTTGGATGATGAAGGACAACTTGTTCTCATTTCAAACAAAATCTTGTGAACAAGGGAGAGAAGGCTGCGAAGCAAAACAATCAAAGAATATTTGGTACAATGGAAGGATTTTCCTAGTGAGGAGGCCACTTGGGAATATAAATTTTTTTTGTATCATCCAAACTTGGATTTTGTTGAGGATAAACAATATTGGGTGGGCAGGACTGTCATGTCCCCATTCCAATAGGTCTACTAGTTGACAATGTTCACCCACCTACTAGTTCTCTAGGTTGGGGGAGGAGGATATTGCAATAAGGGAGATATGGGACCCAAGAGAACCATATTTTATCATTTACACATTAATTTGGGTCATACAAGTAATAAATTTGGAGAAAATAAAGTGGCATTTCTTCATAAGGACATTTGAAGGTCCATGGGGGGCTCAGGTGGCTAGATGATTCCTTACACATGTCACGAATTCACCCAAAATTCGAAATTATGAGGGATAGAATGTTATTGAAAGGTGAAGAGTCATAAAATGAAATCTCATGAGCCCAAGGATTTGAATGGGTGATTAGGATTAACTCCCCATAGAAGAAGAAGAGTCTAGGAAGAAACTAGGTGCCATGTGGAGCTAGATTCCCTACACTTTATGAAAACAATAATGGGATATTGTATGACATGTAAGACCTAATTGGAGGCCTACGATAACTTGAAATTTCAGGGATAAAAATATCCTCCAATAGGCAGCAATTGAGACCAAGTGGTAGCATTCAAATTTGGTGGAAGATGAAGGGTTGAGGAGAAGACCAAGTGGAATGGGGGTTACTAAACATCAAGGATGAGGTGGAGGAAGCCTATGGAAATGAATTGAAACTTGGAGGACCTTATGAGGGTTATAAAAATATTTCACATGGAATGGAAATGGATTTTGATCATTTGTGAATTTTCCTTTGGCATTTGGAGAGCGATTGTTTGTCCCTTGCATGATGAGTGCACACTTACCATGCTAGTGAGACAATTTTGAGAGAGTGATATTCTCATACAATTTGGCCATGAAAGAGGCAATTCAGACCTCTCATTTGGATCTTCAAAGAGTTTTTTATTGCAGATAGGAGACTTCTGTTGTAAGCGACCCATATTTCCTCCCATTCTCTCAATTTCCACTTTCATATTTCCATGGTTTTCTATGAAGGCGCACTCATGTGAATGGTGGTTGCGCTCCATTGAGTTCCGTTGATGCCCATGATCTAATGTATGATGTATGGCCATGTAATATCAAATTTATATACTCTGTAAGTCAAAATCAAAATAAATACATATGCAAATGTCCACATTTCCAAGCTTTCTTGTGACTAGTTTCCATGTGACGAGTTTCTCTTTCAATGGAGAATGTGCATCTGATGTATATTGCGACTTGGGTAAATTTTATATAATGTTAGTAATCTATTGAAATGTTTTCAATGTTCTATATTCATATTTATCTGTTCTAAACCATTATATATAACATTTATGAGTCGAAGTTGAGCTTTATTGTGTCATTTCCCTTAAGCAAATATCACTAAAATTATGCATTTGAATATGAAGCTTTAATCCTCTGTTGTATAAATATTAACCACATATAATGATATTAAATTAAGTCTAATTACAGTCCCCAGACTTTGTTCTGAATTTTGGGAGGGTTTCTTAGGATTTGGAGAGCCATTTATGCCGACAACCTAGGCGGAATTGGACCATAAATTGCTAGTATTTTTTCTCTTTTTCCATCATGTCCAAATCGAGTTGCAGATGTTTATGAACTTTAATAAAACCATCAAAGATTCTATTGAAGAGCCTTAAGACTCCCCAAATCAGTCCCTATCAAATTTGATACCCACTTGAACCATTTGAATCCCCCAGAGTCCAAGCTAGTCAAGACAATTTTTCCAAATTTTTTACTTTGTAGGGAATTTTTGAATTGGGACATTACAAAAATCATTAGATTTAATCTAGTATTTATATATAATATTTAAACATTTCCAATATAATAGTGATTAGAGTTGCAGTTAAGCTAATAGTTGATTTAAAAGTTAATATATGGACAATTGCAGTTCAAGTAAAAGTCATGATTGGAGTTGACATTAAGCTAATAATTGTATCATTAATGGAGTTAAGCTCAAAGTTATACATATATTAATTTAATAGTTGTATCTAATAATCGAATAGTTGAAGTTGAAGTTTAATTTTTCCAACTATCACAAACTATACTTATCATATGTTAACTAAGCTATTTTTTATTTTTTTGAAATTATTTTATGAATTTTGGATGACTCCCATAGAATCAATCTGGACAGTACACTTGTCTCTTATCGTCCGTAGATGAAAAATCATAGACGGTAGTACACCCCAAAATTCTAAGATATATATTCCTATGGGCGTAATTAGCTAGATGCCTAATTGCCAAATAGAGGAGTTTATTAGGAGTTCCAATGATTTTATAGGATTTTGACCATTAAATGAGTGCACATTAGATAGACTCCTTGATGCCAAATGTACTTGGACTAAGCCTTAATCCATTAGAGTTGAAAAGCTAATAGTTGTAGAATAATTGTAGTCAAGCTAATATTTGTATATGATAGTTAAGCTAATAGTTATGTGATTAGAGTTGAAGTTAAGCTAATAGTTGTAGAATCATTGCACTTAAGCTAATAATTGTATCAAATAGTTAATTTAAATGTTAATTGGAGTTGAAATTAAGTTAATAGTTGTATCATGAATGGAGTTAAGCTCATAGTTGTATCAATTAATCGAATAGTTGTATATAATAATTGAATAGTTGAAGTTGAAGTTTAATATTTCCAAGTAATAGTTGTATCTAATAGTTAATTTAAACGTGAATATATTGACCATTACACAACTCACAATTGTATCTATTAATTGAATGGATGTATCTAATAATCAAATAGTTGAAGTTGAAGTTTAATTTTTTCAACTATCACCAAGTGTACTTATAGGTTAACAAAGTTGTTTTTTAATTTTTTTTTAAAATTATTAATTATGAATTTTGGACTACACCCATAGAATCAACATGGACAGTTCTCACTATCATCCTTAGATGAAAAACATAGATGGTAGTCAACCCAAAAACTCTAAGATATATAAGCCTATCGACCTAATTAAACATAATTTAGTAAAGCAAATCCAAAATATGATTTATGATAAGGGATCAATGGATATATGTTGTAGTTGAAGAAGTCTTAAAAAAAAAGGATGATTTTGACTTTTAGGTGAGTTTAAAACCTTACCATAGTTATATTCTAGAAATTTTAAACACTTTAGTATTATATAAGTCTAATACTATTTAAATACACTATAAAGAATTATACATCTTATAATTTCCAAAAGTATGATTTATTTAAGTATTTTATATATTATGAGTTAAAATATAATAATTTATTGTTAAAGTAAATAAAGGTAGAGAAGAAAATACGTATATTATATAAATATTTAATTGATATACCAAATCAATCAACATAAATCTATCTTAAATTCATATTTTATATCTTCGGCCCAAAACTTTGGTGGCAAAGTTTTATCCTCCACCATGCAAGTTGCCATCGCTTTGAGTGATTTCTTCTTTCTCTCAGCAACACCATTTTGTTGTGGTGTGTAAGGAATATAATGCTTAATATGGATACCGAAATCTTCACAATAATGGATGAACTCAGACTTGACATACTCTCCACCATTATCAGATCTGAGGATCTTGAGTTTCCTCCCATACTGGTTCTCAACCAAGGCTCGAAATACCTTGAAGAGGTCAAAAACTTTAGACGTGTGCTTTAGGAAGTAGACCCAACAATACTTGGAAAATTCATCTATGAAGGTGAGTGCATATTTGGATTGATTCATGGACACATTAGGAAATGGACCAAAAATGTCACTATGGATTAACTCAAGGGGTGCAGAGGTCCTCTCATGACTAGCTCTCTCATACTTGTGCTCTGGGTGTTTTCCTAGGATGCAACCTTGGAAAAATCCATTAGAAAACTTGATCTTTGGTAACCCTATGACCATATGTTTGTCACTCAAATGTGAAATATACTTATAGTTAAGATGTACAAACCTTTCATGCCAAATCTTGTTTAATTCATTAGCATGAGTGAGAAGAGTAGAGGGGTTTGAGTAGGGTAGGAAATGGGAAAAATTGTATACCTTCGAAGTGTGATCCACAACATCTTTTGCTATGAATTTATCATTCAAAATCTATGAGATTTCAACTTTAGTAGGGGAAAATATGACTTTATTTGGAGACCCAGTGCGAGTCATCTAATACACTAACAAGAGGTTAGCAGCAAGACTTGGGACATACAACACATCATTGAAATAACAATGGTCAAGATCAATCCTACCCTTCCCCAAACTGTTAGTAATAAATTCATTTCCCAAAACCATTTTTGGACCTTTCAAATCATCAAGAGAGGAGAAAGTCTCCCTTGTAGAAAGCATATCTTTGGCAGCTCCATAATCAATGATGAAGCACTGAGCTTGAGGTGCTAGCAACCAAGGCATGTACTCTCTCCTTGTCTTCTGAATTTGATCCTCCTTCCCTCTTTCTTGCACAATCAGGAAGGGAGATGTTGTTCTTCTCTAGGAGTTAGGTCAACATATCAATTTTATTTTTCATACAAGAGATGTCAGGATGATAGCCCTTACTATAGTATGCACACTTGCTCAATTCTCCTTTGTTCTTTTTTTTTCTGGAAGTTCTTCTTGGATTCCGAGGGATCCTCTTGAAACTTTGACTTGTATCTCTTTTGCTCAGGTGGATTTTTTTTTTCTTTCCCTTTCAATCCACCTTTGAATCTCCAGCAACAAAAGCTTGGTCTTTGGAAGGTTTGATGGTGCCCATCATTACCAATTTATCTTGCTCCTAGGTGAGGGATTCCATGAACTCAACAAGATTAGTCATCTTCCAAGTTTGAGCTATCAATTTGGTGGCATGGAAGGTTGAAACAAACATTGAGTAGTCAGGACCAATCTTCGAAAGTATGGTCAAGTCTATTTGCTCATACATCCTTTGATTCCACAATGTTTTAGCTACAAAACGAGGGTCTTAAAATTGGAAAAGTAGAGTTGCAATGATTTGAAGCTACTAGGAATCAACGAGATCAATTCATTCTCGATTTGATGTCCTCTCATCTCACATGTCTTTCCAAAAATATCTTCAATATTTTCCCAAACCTCATTAGGTGATGTCAATGCATCAAGATTAAAGAGGAGGTATCTGGAAATGCTCAAGCTAAAAAGACAATATGCCTCATCCCTCCTATTGTGCCATTTAATTTTCCTTGAAGCTGCATTGGGATATGCCTCAGTTTCCATAGTAACAATGTAGAGACCTTTTTCTATCAACAATATCTCCATCTCAGTTTTCCATTCGAAGAAATTGAATGGAGTCAAGATGATCCTTTGAGATTGGTCCATATCTCAGCAACTGTGCACTTCATCCAGCAAAATGTGCTCCCAGTCAATGATGTCGAACCTAAAATAACAATATGGAAGGAGAGAAATTGATCTACAAATTCTTCGATACCATGTGGAAATTGAACCCAAGAAGTAGAACAATTACACTCACAAAATTGCTAATCAAACATGCAAAATTCACAAAAAAAGGAGACTGAAATTGGAGCATAACACAATCATGTGTTGAATAAGTGTACATCATCCAACCTAAGTAAGTAATAGGCTATCCAAATATATAATTACATCATAGATTCAAAATAATAAGGATGATATTCGAATTGGTAAAAATGAGGCTTACTAAAACTAGTCAAATCTCCCATAGGTGCATAACACACTTTCCTAATATGAGAAGATGCTCACAAACTGGAAGAATCAGATGTATTAGTTGATAAGTGAAGGAAAGAGATCAGATCCATGCTTTTGGTTAGAGAAAAAGAAGGAGGACGGTGAAGGAAAAAAACAAGGAAGTTACTCATAGACTAGCTTTTCCCGTTTGCCTTAAAATTGTTGTAAAGCAAGTCAACTTTCACAAAAAGAAGAACTACGCTTTTACTATTTTGGAATAAAAATAGATTTGCTAAAAATGTTTCCAAGATGATTCCAAAGCGCTCCATGACCCAGTTTTAGCATGTGTTGACTTCTAGGTGCAAGTGGAATCCAATTAGCATAGTGAGGAATCTAGGAATAAGACAAAATTGATTAATTAATGTCAAATATGGGTAACTATGGGTTTTACTATTCTAACAACTACGCCATACGATTACAAAAAATCCATTTCACAAGTTCTGGAGGAAAGAGGGGCAAGAAAAGAGTAGTAGTGGGATAACAACATCAAGAATGTTTTGGATACCATCCACTCTAGTAGCTTTCCACGTATGGAATTTGAACAATTTTAAATTTAAGCACATTGCAACTCCATTGAGTGGTGCCCAAGGTTGCAATTATTCTAACATATTACTAGCAGTGATACTTATTTCTAAAGTTAAAGAAGCATAATGGAAGTACCCCAACTTGCAAATCTCCAAAACACATACAGAAAAACAAAAAAAACAAAACACTCAAAATGAAAGTAATTTCTCACGAAAACTCCATTAAAGGCATTTTCAAGTATCGAGACAAAAATAAGATAAAGTACACTAATCATGACCCACAAAATAGAGTTATGAAAAAATGAGTTGGTGTCGATATAGAGTAGTCTGGTTGATACATTTTATGATCTACTTGTGTGACGAAAATAATTCTAAAGTGGTGAATGATTCTATCCAGTCTTGCTCACAAGCATGGTTTTTATGGATTTTGTAGATAGTTTTAATCTAGAAGGCCATTTAATAAGTCTAATAGAAGATAAAGATTTTGAAACTATTCAAAACATTTATAAGAATCATCTGAAGACTTTAATTTTTTTTAGTTCAATGAATCCAACTAGAATGTGTCGAATGAATTGGTGGACGAGAGACCACTGAAACAACATATAGAACAATTTTATACCAAAAAACCGGAACCTAATATAGGTAAAAAGACTCCATGTGTAGATAATATACATGACTCCAAAGACTGGATGACAGTGACTATAAAATAAACTTACACAGAACAAAGAAAACCAAAGCTCTCAACTCTAATTTAGTTAATGCAGTCCATGATTTAAGATGTGTATTGACAAAATTTATTACCCATTGTATGGGATCTGAGCTAAAAAAAAAAGATTGATAGAAAATTGTGGGAAATAAACAAATGACAGAAATAAAAAAGAGATGTTCAATGCAACTTTCATAGTTGGGAAAGTGATGACAATGAGACAACAGGTACAAAGTTATTATTTTGCAATAATAAATATGGATTTTTATTTGTGTTATGATCAGATGATGTCAACCTGCATTAATTAAAATATATAACATTTTAATTTTTTTATTCCATAGATTATCGAAGGCAACAACAACGAGGTAAGTGAATTTGAAGCTCATGTGGATGGTGAAAATAACGATATGGTGTATGCTCAAGTTTAAGATATTGAAAGCAATAATGCACCCAATGATGAAGACAAATCTATTGAAAATAGAGAACAATTATTATTGTGATCGACGATAGTCAAATTTTATATTTTAGAACATTGTAGGTAACATAGCAGTGTAGGTAATAGTTTGCAGATACATTTTCTCTCATTAAAATGATTGGTTTTGTCATTGTTCTCTCGTTGGAGGAGCATGTCCATAATGGTGTTCTTAAATAAGAAACTCTTGTATTTTATGTTTAACGTTTGGATTTATGTGAAAGCATATATACAATATTATGTGGTTTAAAATATATGAGTTCTTATTTAAGAACACCACTATGGCCATGCTCCTTAAATGAGAGAACAATGACAAACTAGCTATTATAATGGCAGAAAATATAAATGTAAATTGTTATCTACAGTGCTCTGTTACCTATGATGTTGTACAATATAAAAACTTGACTATCGTCGATCATAATAATAATTGTTCTCCTCTATTTTCAATAGCTTCATCTTCATAATTGGGTGCATTGCTGCCTTCAGTATCTTATACTTGAGAATACACTATATCATTGTTTTCACCATCCACATGAGCTTCAACTTCACTTACCTCATTGTTGTTGTCTTTTATAATCAACAAAATCAGAAGGTTATATATTTTAATTAACGCAGATTGTCATATTTTGATCATAACACTAATAAAAATCCATATTTATCATTGAACAGTAATAACTTTGTACATGATGTCGCACTTCCCTTGTTTTCCTAGCTATGAAAGTTGCATTGAAGATCTATTTTTTCCTTTCCACCATTTTCCCATTTACCACAATTTTGTAGCAATGCTTTGTTTAGCTCATGTCCCATACAATGAGAAATAAGGTTTGTCAATACATATCTTAAATCATGAACTGCATTAACTGAATTAGAGTTGAGATCCATGGTTTTCCATGCTTTTTCTAAGCTTATATTTATAGCCAATTCCATCTAGTCCTAGGAGTCATGTAGATTATCTGCACATGGAGTATTTTTACCTATATTAGGTGTATGTTCTTTGCTATAAAATTATTCTATATGTTTTTTGAGTGGTCTCTCATCCACTAGTTCATTTGACACATTCTAGTTGGATTCAATGTTCTTGGAATTTTTTAGAGCGTTAAGATGATTCTTCCAAAAGTTTTCAATAGTGTCAAAATGTTTATCTATTGCTAGACTTACTAAATGGCATTCTACATCTAAACTATCAACAAAATCCATAAAAGACCATGCTTGTGAGAAATATTGGATAGAATCATTCACCACTTTAGAATTATTCCCATCATACAAGTAGATCATAAAATGTACCAACGAGATTGCTCTCATGTTCCAGGACTTTTGACCAATTTATTTGAAATGCTTTACACCTTCAAAAGGCGTGAGAGATTCATCTTCCACCATATTTTTGTACACCAAGCAATCAATTCTGTACAAGTGACCTTACTCTCTTGAAAGCCTTTATTCATGTCATTCTCTGCTTTCCTAAAGATTGATAAATTTTCTATCCATAGGTTGTACGCAATTTCTCTTTACATTTTTACGATCTCCAAGGCTTCTTTGTATTTTTAAAATTGATCAGTCTCTAGTGATGACATGTTTAAGCCATACAATAACAGATTCTCTTGTGGACTCATTATGAAAGATCTGATCATTCAGAATCCAAGGTCTAAAAAAAAAATCAATAGACTTGGTAACTGAAACCACGATTTTTTGCAACCAAATCCCCATGATCAATAATAACGAATGTTGCCTAAATGTTGTGATGAAATTCACAACAATATTTTCTATTGGAGTTGTTTGAAGAATTGTATTCTTGCGAAAGAATCGGTATGTTAAATATTCATCCAAATCGTTGTTTGTATCAACAATACTCCTTGTACACAAATCTTGCATGTAAAAGAAGCATCACACTTCCTTGGGAAAATACATAACGACTGTGAACCATCGACTAAACCATGCTTAATTGAAAAAAGTGATACAATCAATATACACTTTGTAGTAGATTAATAGGTGATATATAAATTAAGATATACATATACATATTGCTTTATGTGTATGTGCATGTTTCCATGATGATTCCAAAGCGCTCCATGACCCAATTGTATCATGTGTTGACTTCTAGGTGCAACTGGAAGCCAACTAGCATAGTGAGGAATCTAAGATTCTAGGAATAAGACAAAAATTATTAATTAATGTCAAATATGGGTAACTATGGGTTTGGTTATTCTAACACCCCCCTTAAGCCTGAATTTATGAGTAAATATCAAAAAAATATTGGGCCTAGCAATAAGGCATAGT
Source organism: Pseudotsuga menziesii (assembly GCA_001517045.1). Lineage (NCBI taxonomy): Eukaryota > Viridiplantae > Streptophyta > Pinopsida > Pinales > Pinaceae > Pseudotsuga > Pseudotsuga menziesii. The sequence goes on along the minus strand of LPNX011061333.1, from coordinate 141,079 downwards.
CACCCTTTACATACTGCTTTTCCATACATCCAAGGAAAGAGGAAAAACCCAGTGGGAAAATCCTCTCTTAAACATGGACATGAAACAAAATTTTGGAAACGTTGTTATCAATCATACTTCACCACATGATCAGAAATCCCTAGCAATGATTTGAGATTACTGAAGGTATTCTCACAAAACACCTTGGTGAAGATGTCTGCTACTTGCTCTGAATATGCACAGTAGAGTAGAGCAATGGTACCATCATACACAAGCTCCCTGATGTAGTGCATATGGATCTCAATGTGATAAGTTCGTTGTATCTAAAATGGATCAGTGGAGATTCGAATGGTTCTTTGATTGTAACAATAGATGATAGTGGAAGTATCTGATTCGATCCCACATTCTCCAAGTATCCCATGCCACCACAAACATTGAGTAACTACATTCATAGCTCCTCTACACACTGCCTCTGTAGATCAGGGTGCTATGGAACTCTGCTTCTTAATTGACCAGCTGATTGGTCCATCTACAAGCATGAACACATATCCTAAAGTAGAGTTTCAATATTTGTTGTCACCTTCCCAATCACTGTCAATAAATCCAACTAGCTCTAAGTCATATTTTTCCTTATATAAAATCCCATGAGTTCTTGTTCCTTGAACAAAGTTTAGGATCCTCTTGGCTTCTCTACAATGGATATCATGAGGCTGATCCATGTATCTTGAAGCCACACTAAATGCATAAGACAATTCAGGTCGAGTATGTGTAAGATAAAGCAAACACCCAATATATTGCCTATACAGTGTGTTATTTACAAAAGGAGAAGAACCTGTCTCATCAAGCTTAATTCCTGAAAGGAATGGAGTCTTAATTTGCTTGCAATATTTCATGATGAGATTTTTGAGTAGATATGAAGCATACTTGGACTGATGAACTTTGATTCCATGTTGGTTTTGATCAATTTTGAGACCCAAAAATTGGCTCAACAATCCCAAATCTGTCATGGAAAATGCATGGTTCATTGCATCCTTCAAGGAGGCAATCTCTTTATTTGAACTTATTGTAATCAATATGTAATCCATGTATAAAACAATAATCATTAAAGAACCATGAATCAGCTTCAAATAGACATTTGGATCAGACTTGCATCGAACAAAATTCAGTGACAACAGAAAGCCATCAATCTTGGCATACCAAGCCCTAGGGTCTTGCTTTAGCCCATACAATGGTTTCTTTAACCTGCACACTAAATATGGATTAGACACAAAACATTTAGGTTTCTGCATATAAATCTCTTCATTTAGATATCCATTTATAAAGGCACACTTCACATCCATGTGATGTACCTCCCATTGCCTTGAAGTTGCAATGGCTAGAGCTAGCCATATGAACTCCATCTTTGCCATTGGTGAAAAGGTCTCATTATAATCAATACCTTGAAATTGTGAGTAGCCCTTAGATACCAATCTTTTCTTGTATTTCAAAGGTGAATCATCCGCAGCAAATTTAGTTTTATAAACCCACTTACACTTTACTAGCTTTCTTTCTAGGGGGAGATCAACTAGTTCCCATGTGTTGTTCTTTTCGAGAAAGTTGTATTATTTCTTCATGGATGCTTTCCATATTGGATCAGCTGATGCATCTTCATATGTATGAGGATCAGATGCAACCATCATATAAAAAATCTCAGCAAAGAGTGGATCTTTCACACAAAGGGCACTCTCAAATTGAGATGTAGTCATCCTAGTGTCACTAGGATTCCCAGCTAGTTCCCCAGCTGCATGAATGGTCCATGATGATAATTTTGGTCTTGTAGGACTATTAGGATATGCAATTAGATCATCATTATCAAAAATATTAGAATCAACAAAATCATTAGTCTCTTCACTTACAGTCGATGTTCGTGGTGATGAAGAGGACTCTCCAACTTCAACTACTGCTAAAGGATCTTCTTCAAATCGAACACTTAATTCAATGATATCTTTGTTAGTGATCAATTTGATCAACTTGTACCCTTTTTAATCTTAAGAATAACAAAAAATTAGGAACTCTTGGCTTTGGGGTTGCAAATCCTTCCTCTTTTTAATTGGAATTATATCCCAACCCTTTGAGCCAAAAATCCTGAAATGGGTCACATCTGGCTTGTGCCCACTCCAAGCTTCAAAATGAGTGATTCCATAATTTTTCTTATGTGGCAACCTATTCTATATATAGGATTCATATTTTATATCTTTGACCCAAAAATTTGGTGGCAAATTTTTAGCCTCCATCATGCAAGTTGCCATCTCCTTGAGTGATTTGTTCTTTCTCTCAGCAACACCATTTTGCTATGGTGTGTAAGGAATAGAATGATTAATATGGATACCTACATTTTCACAATAATGGATGAAATTAGACTTGACATACTCTCCACCATTATCATATCTGAGGATGTTGAGTTTCCTCCCATACTGGTTCTCAACCAAGGCTCGAAATACCTTGAAGAGGTCAAAAACTTTAGACTTGTGCTTTAGGAAGTAGACCCAACAATAATTGGAAAAGTCATATATGAAGGTGAGTGAATATTTGTCTTGACTCATGGACATATGAGGGAATGGACCAGAAATGTCACTATGGATTAACTCAAGGGGTGCAGAGGTCCTCTCATGACTAGCTCTCTCATACTTATGCTCTGGGTGTATTCCTGGGATGCAACCTTGGCAAAATCCCTTAGAAAACTTGATCTTTGGTAACCCTATGACCATATATTTGTCACTAAAATGTGAAAGATACTTATAGTTAAGATGGCCAAACCTTTCATGCCAAATATTGCTTGATTCATTAGCATGAGTGAGAAGAGTAGAGGGGTTTGAGTAGGGTAGGAAATGGGAAAAATTGTATACCTTCAAAGTGTGATCCACAACACCTTTTGCTATGAATTTATCATTCAAAATATCTAAGATTTCAACTTCAATAGGGGAGAATATGAATTTATTTGGAGACCCAGTGCAAGTCATCTAATACACTGACAAGAGGTTAGAAGCAAGACCTGGGACATACAACACATCATTGAAAGAACCATGGTAAATATCAATCCTACCCTTCCCCAAATTGTTGGTAATAGATTCATTTCCAAAAACAATTTTTGGACCTTTCTAATCATCAAGAGAGGAGAAAGTCTCCCTTGTAGAAAGCACATCTCTAAAAGCTCCATAATCAATGATGAAGCTAGGTGAGCTTGAGGTGCTAGAAACCAAGGCATGTACTCTCTCCTTGTCTTCTGAATTTGATCCTCCTTCCCTCTTTCTTGTGCAATTAGGAAGGGAGATGTTGTTCTTCTCCAGGATTTGGGTCAACATATCAATTTTATTTTTCATACAAGAGCTCTCAGGATGATAGCCCTTACTGCAGTATGCGCACTTGCTCAATTCTCCTTTGTTCTTCTTCTTCTATGAGTTCTTCTTGGAGCCTGAGGGATCCTCTTGAGACTTTGACTTGTCTCTCTTTTGCTCAAGTGGATTATTTGTTTTTTTCTTTCCCTTTGAATCCACCTTCGAATCTCCAACAACAAAAGCTTGGTCTTTGGAAGGTTTGATGGTGCCCATCATTACCAATTTATCTTGCTCCTGGGTGAGGGATTTCATGAACTCAACAAGATTAGGCATCTTCTAGGTTCGAGCTGTCAATTTCGTGGCATGGAAGGTCGAAAAAAAAATTGAGTAGTCAGGACCAAGCTTTGAAAATATGGTCAAGTGTCATAGCCCCAAAATTTCATAAAAATTTAAAATTTTTACAGTGACATAAAATGTTTGAAATCATAGTTTAGTAACTGCTAGCAGTTAGCGGAAAATGAAACAGTTTAACAATTTGTAATGATTAGTTTTAAATACAGAAAACTAATACAAATTTAATTTTTATAAGTTATATAAAAATGACTTGCATTTAGATTGTTGCTAGCTGTACTAATGATTTAGTTCTGTCAAGTAGGTGAGAAACCATGTTTGAAATCGGGGCTTACTTAGCATTCTGCTAACTCAATGGACTGTTGGTTCTTACAGGTTCAACAGGTAAGCGTTTCAACAACTAGGAGTTTACTTTTGCATTAAGTTTAGAAGTACTTCTTTACCATGATAAGATGCTAGAGTGTAATTTGATTATTAAAATGCAAGGCTTCGATGAGGTAAAGTAATTCCCTTCGCTGTTTTGGATCTATGACAGTATTTATATTTAAGCCATAAAGATTATTATTCCAATCAAACTTAGTGCCATTTACCCGAATGATTTCTACCAAGGTTTCTTTCTGTTGTAAATATTATAATACTTAGTCAATCATAGATTCTTTTAGTGAGCATATGACTCATGATCTTGCCATATAAATACTCTTATTGTATCATGATCTTACCTCAATTGTCATGTTTTAATACTTCAAATGTACTTCTTTTTATGCATGAACGCAATCCTATGTTTTTCAAAGGTAAAGTTTACAATGGGTTATTAGTTTTATTAGGAGAAACTCTTGCATATAATTTGTCTTCAGTCACATTGAAGACTCTTTCATTATCAGCATCGAGTTTTAAGTGGAGAAGCTTAGAGCCCCTTTGATTTACAAATAAACTACATATCTCTACCTTAACTCTTCCTTGTTAGTCGTGAATAATATCAACTTGTTTGATTGTATGGAGTTATGATTATCTTCTTTTACTGCTAGAATTCAAGCTATATACTTCAATTTCTAGGTTATCGTCATGATACAAGAGTTATTGTAATAATACAATGCCACCTTATTTTATATTGTTACCATATAATTTTACTTGTATCCTAAGGTGGATTTACTACCTAACAACTATTTCCATATAGTCGAAACTAAAGGTAAAAACACATTATAAGGTTTGCTCTTAAACTATACTAGCTCTAACACATGGTTTATACGATAGCATGATTTTCATTTTAAGCAATATTTAGAACTAGTTAAAGGATCGATAGCAAAGTTAATTCGATGAGCAAACATAAGAAATTTATATAGTGGTTGATACATAGATTCCATTCTTAGCAATGATAGAAGTCCTTTTTATAATCAATTTGCAATGATATAATTCTTCCTCGGTGTATGCAGCGTTGACATTAGAAATGACCCTCACATGGTTAAAAATTTGGGAGGGCACGTGGTCTATTCTCCTCCATGCATTGGTGACTTAAAAGAAGTGAAACCCTACTTCTTTGGAATTTGGCTCCGAGGGTTCGTCGGCCTGCAGGCTACACTGTGTGGTTCCTTGCGAGCATGAGAGGACTGGTTCTTCTCTACTTGTTAGCTCCGTTGACTTCCTTGTTGTGCAAAGTGGTTTGGGTATCTTAGTTTGTATACTTGATTTCTCTTGCGAGTGATGTTTTTACTATGTGAGTGGTTTTCACTACTTTGCTTGGCTCAAAGCCTATAGAGTATTTAACCCTGTCACTGCTTATTCCTTGCCTTGGCCTCGTGGAGTTTTGAGACTGTGTCATGCTAATTTTGTCATGGAGTTGGCATGAGGGTTTGCTGGCTTCTCTGTGTAGTTCACTCACGCTGGCCACTGTTCATTCTTGGCTCCAAATTCCTCTTACTCACAGGTAAACGCTTTTACTAAGTACTCATTCCTTTCATCAATTTATTTTCTAGTTTAGGTTTTTAATAAAAAGAATAGAGTTTTGAACCATATTTGGTATTTAAACTTGCAGGATACCATACGGCTTCAGGATTGAAAGGAAATGCCTCTCATGCGTCGGTTAACTTCATGGGATATCAAACAGGTAAGCCCCCGCTTCGTCGTGGGTTATCCCTACTTTTGAATAGGTTATTGGTTGGAAAACCTAGCTTCGAACTCTTTTTTGGTTATGATATTTAGTTTGTTTATTAATCATGTTTGTAAGTGAAAACCCTAGCGGTGTTTCACTGGTAGTACAGACTCTTGAGCCATGATGTGTATGTATTTTTGGTTAAACAAAAACTCAACCTTACGGCTTGATGATGTAATACTGTAGTTTTAAGATTATAATAATCTTCTTTGTGCTCAGGGTTTTTAAAAGACCTCTGTCTCGTTTATTTCAAGATTTTCTATTCGATCATTAAGAAAATGAAACTATGGAAAGGGTTTTCCCTAATCTGTCAGTAATGTAATTTACTGTTAATATTAAATATTTATGTATATTTGGTTTAAAAAAATGAAGAGTGTGAAACAGTCTAGATGTAAAGTTTATGGTTTTTTTACACTTTCAGCCTTCAATGTAAACTAGTTATAGTTTAATAAAAAGGACTTTTGTGTAATTGGTTTTCTTAGTAGAAAGGGTTTCGACCCTTGAAGTCTTACAGGCTGTAATCCTACATGGTTTCAGATTTATAAAGCACATGGTTATGATTCTTGGTTTACTTTGTTTAATATAAACGTATACATTTTATTTATTATTACTCCGTAAATTATAAATTAATTTGAGCTCTGTTTTAGAAGATAATGGTAATTTCTAGAACTCTGTTAAAGGAAATAATATAAACCCTACAGTGTTATGAAATTATTGTTTTTGCTTAAAGTGTTTTTGACTTCAAATAGAAAATAAGAATAATGAGATAACTTACAGTTAAAGTTTTGATACAACTTTTAAGAAAACAAAAAAATAGAAACTCCTGCATAATTTTTACAATCTCTTACCTCTAAATAATAGTTAAGAAATACTTATGGTTTTCGTTGTCTGTCAGTACTTAATATACAAAGATTATAAAAGAATCCTATGATTCTGGTTGTAACACACTAGTCTGTATTGGTAATGTTTATAAACAATTTTACTAATTCTTTTTTTTTACTTATTTTCTTGAATATTAGCTTTTTACCTTACTTCTGTTAACTATGATAATTATATTTTATCAGTTAACTAATACTGAAATATTTATAATATTTACTGCTTCTTTTATACCTATTTCTATTTATTTAATTAGTTACAGTGAATTTAAGTAGTCAATATATAACACAGATATTTAGTATAAATTATAAACTTTGAAGTAAATTTTATCTACTGTTCATAATCAAATAAAAGAACCCTATATACTATTTATATTCCAAATAAAACAATCATTTCATTTATCTAAGAAATCCAACTGTGCTAGAGTACGACCTGAGATCAGTTGTGGAAAAACACAACCTGGAAATTTAATTTCTATCTGCTTCAGTAAATACATACTCATTCCCATTTCTGCAATAATCTATAATTTTACTGAATCTAACATTTCACAGTTACCTTTCATTCATAAAACCCTAACATTTAACATGCATGTAGTAGATAAACTATGATTTACTTAACTAAGACAGTAAAATAAAATAGAACCTGTTGAGGACAAGACGACAATAGCTTAAGGAGGTCGTTCCTCCCTACCAATCTCCTGGAGAGTGCTTAAACAAAGCTTCCTCAGGACCCCCGAGCCTGTTCCTAGTCTTCTTGGCTGAGAATTGGGTTGAGAATGCAACTGTAAAAACCTCTGTCACTTGACTGGTTCAATTAACTTAGTAATAACAATCTACTCTCAACAGTATGATCTTCAGCTTAAAAGATGCAACTAGATAAATCTCAGCAGTTATCCCCTCAAACACATTCTAGAATCCCCTCCATTGAATTTATATTGAGTAAATCCATTCACCCTGAATGATCACTTCTCTAGAATGAGCAGCCTCAGCTCTCTTCAATGGGAAATTTTATAGATATGCCTAGGTCTTCTGGGTGAGTTTTCATTAAATGAGCCACCTGCTCTGATTCCACTTTCTTGGGGAATCATGACCACAAATATAGGGAAGTTTCCACCTGCAACAGTTGGAAGTGGTTTGAGGATGCCGCCACATGTCAGTTTGCTCTCCACCCAGTCTCCTCCACCAATTGCCCAGTAAACACTCTTTTAACAGCTTTCCTAAGTTGTTTTCTCCTCATTTATTTATTTATAAATAAAATATTCTGAATTTACATTAAATATTCTTGACCCCACTGGGTCATCAATTACAACTTAGCATAAAATTTAACACAATGTTCCTCAAATAATATAAATTTTTTTTTCAAATTGGGGCATGTGACATACACACCCCCTTAAATTATAACATCATCCTCGATGTTATTTATTCCTCGTTCTCAGAATTCCCCTGAAACAGAATTGGATATGCATCCTGGATATGACTTTCCACTTCCTAGGTGGCTTCTTCTGGACTAAGGTGCTTCCATTACACCTTCACTTGACCAATGGTGCGTTTCTGAAGTGTGATCTCCCTCCGCTCAAGGATACAGTCTGGTTCCACCAGAAAATCTCCTTCCAGTTCCACCTGTACATCATTCTAGTTAATAACATGAGTAGCATCATGCACATATTTCTTTAATACAGAAATGTGAAAAATATTATGAAATCTTAAATTTGGTGGTAAGGCTAACTGATAGGATACCTGTCCAATCCTGTACAGTATTTCAAAAGGACCACAATAACGAGGTGCTAGTTTGGCACAACTACCCAACCTCAGAGAACTCTTTTTGGGTATCACCTTAATGAAAATATGTTCACCTACCTGGAACTCTTTTGGAGTTCTTGTATGGTTTGCTTGACTTTTCTGTCAATCTTGCACAATTTTGAGATTACCCTGTACCTTCTTTACAATTTATTCCATTTCTTTCAATAATTCAGGTCCTAATACTAACCTTTCCATCAGATTACTCCATACAGAATTTCTAAAGGACTATATCTAGTTGAATCTTGATAATTATTATTATACACAAATTCTACCAGGTGTAAGTAATCTTCCCATTTACCTGGTTGATCCTTTACATACATTCTTAGTAAATATTCCAATACCTGATTTACTCATTCAGTCTATCCATTAGTTTGAGGATGGAACGAGGTACTAAAATTTAACTTACTATTTAATCCTTTAAACAGAGATCTCCAAAAGTTACCTGTGAATTTAGGGTCTCAGTCTGAAATTATGACCTTCGGTATCCCATGCAGTCAGAAAATTTTCTTTAAAAAGATATCAGCTATATTTGCAGCTTTATAAGTAGTTTTTACAGGTATAAAATGGGTTGCTTTACTCAATTTTTCAACCACTACCATTATGGAGTCATTTAAGTTCTAATTTTTAGGTAGTCCAGTAACAAAATCAAGCCTAATTATCTCCCATTTCTAGCTAGGAATGGGTAAAAGTTGAAGTAATTCAGCTGGATGCTGATGTTTAGTTTTTACTTGCTAACATTCAAAGCATCTAGCAATATATTCTTCCAGTTCAGTCTTCATATTTGGCCAAAAATATTCCTTTCTTAACATGGTTATAGTTTTCTCATAACCCAGATGGCCTAAGTAAGGAGTTTTATGGATTTTGTCTAAAATTAATAACTTAACCTTAAGTACATTAGGTACATATATTATGTCTTTATATAGTAAAAATACTTTTTCATTCAAGTTGTACCATATACTTAAACTTTCTATTGGATTTTCTTTTGCTTTTGCTTGTAACTTTAGGTAATTTTCATCTTGTTTTAACCCTTCTTTAAGTTGTTCTTCCAGATCGGTTGTATAAGTGTTGATAGCTGCTGTAAAATTCATCTTTGCATTCCTACTTAATGCATTAGCAACCTTATTTTATTTCCCTTTTATGTGTTGAATTTCGAAATCATATTCACTTAGAAAAGCTAGCCACCTATCTTGTCTAGAATTCAGGTTAGGTTGATCTAACAGATATTTTAATCCCTTATTATCTGTCATTAAAATAATTTTTCTTCCAATTAAATGATGACGCCACATCTTTAAAGCATGTATGACAACAACTAATTCCAAGTCATAGGTTGCATAATTCTTTTCATGAATTTTCAATTTCCTAGACTCATAAGCAATAACATGTCCTTCTTGAGTCAATACTTTGCCTAGACCGTCATTGAAGGCGTCAATACATACGATAAAATATTTATTTGGATCAACTATTCTTAAAATAGGGGTGCTGGTTAATAAGATTTTTAACTTTTAAAAACTATCCCTGCACTTCTGATTCCAATCAATTTTTTTCCCTTTTTCTCCAAAGAGCTTATCGGATTTGCGATTCTCAAAAATCCTTCTATGAACCTCCGGTAATAACCGGTAATCCCCATAAATGATCAGACATCAGTTACGTCTTTTGGAACTGGCCAATCTTCGATTGCCTTTATCTTTTCGGGATTCACCGAAATTCCTTCTTTAGTCACCACATGACCTAAGTACTGGATTTTATCTTTAAAGAAGTCACATTTACTAATCTTTGCAAAGATTTGATGATCTCACAACTCTTGCAAGACAATTTTTAAATGCTCTTTATGTTCTCCTTCAGATTTCGAATAAATTAAGATGTTGTCGATAAACACGACCAAAAATTTATCCAGATATTTATGCATTACATTATTCATTAGACACATAAAAACAATTGGAGCGTTAGTAAGCCCAAATGGAATGACGACAAGCTCGTAATGTCCATAACGAGTCCTAAAAGTTGTTTTAAAGATGTCTTCATCTTTAATTCTAACTTGGTGATATCCATACCATAAATCAATTTTCAAGAATACCGTGGCTCCATGTAGTTGATCAAACATATCATCTATGTGAGGTAGTGGGTATCTGTTCTTGATAGTCATCTTGTTTAATTGACGATAATCTATACAGAGTCGTAGAGTTTTGTCCTTTTTCTTAACAAAGATGATAGGTGCCCCCCAGGGAGACACACTAGGTCGAATATAATTCTTGTCAATAAGTTCTTTTAATTGTGACTTAAGTTCATTAAGTTCAATTATATTCATCTGATAAGGGGCCTTTGAGCTGGGCACTGCGCCAGGTACTAGCTCAAAGGTAAAATCTAATTCCCTCTTTGGAGGCAGTCCCGAAATTTCTTCCAGAAATACATCTGCATATTCCTTTAGAACTGGTATATCCTCCAATTTTAATGTATCTATGTTGTTTAGATTTTCTTCTTCGGTTACTATTACTGCATAAGCCTTACAACCTTTCCAAACAGCTCTCTTAAGTTATAGAATATAAATTTTCCTCACAGTTGTTTTCCTAGGGATTCCTTTTACGCTTATTAATTTTCCATCATTATTCATAAAAGTAAAGGTTTTATCATAGCAATTTAATACCACCCTATGCTTCTTTAACCAATCCATACCAATTAGTATGTCGTATGAACCTAGAGGTAATACATTAAGCTTAACAAAAGTTTCAAATTGATCCATAGTTACTGCACAATTCTTTACAAAACTAGTTACCTCTCTCTTTGCACTAATAGCTAACTGAACTAACCAAGAACTTGCAAACTTTTCAACAGGCAGTTTACACTTTTCTACCAAGTTAGGAGAAATATAGCTTAAACTAGATCCTGGATCAATTAAAATAGATATGGGTGTTTGGTTTATCTTACCTTCTACTTCCACCATGGAAGTTTAATAGTCTTCTTGCCGATTCTCCAAAACTGCATTGATCCTGGGCATAGTCCTCGCTAAATCTCCAACAGTCATATCGTCCTGTATTGTGTGGATATTGCTGACAGCCTTTTTCCGATTGGGATAGAATGAGGCATAATGTGGACCATTGCATTCCCAACACTTTACGGGTTCTTTTCGTTCAAATTTCTTTGTGTAATTACTGTGATTATTAGCAGGCTCTTTATTTTTTTATTATTCTGATTGTTCTCTGAATTATTCTTATTCCCCTGGAAATTCTTATTACAAAAATTTCTGGCATTATTATTTTTATAATTCTCATTAGGCACAAACTCTTTCTTCTTTTGATCATAATTATTATTCTTTTGGCCTTCTAGTTGGCCATACTCTCCTTTTTTTGATTCTGTTCATAACAGAAATTTGCTTTCCTCATAGCTTCTTCGAGGGTTTTTGGATTGTCATACTCAATCCTATCCTTTATGTGATAAGGTAAACAACTGAGAAATCGCTATACCTTTGGTTTTTTATCCACAAGCTATGGCACATACCTAAGCAGACTTAAAAACATATTGTTCAAATATTTCATAGTCATTGTAACTAGTTTTAGCTCATAGAATTCTTTAGCCCTTTCTTCATAGTACCGTTCAGATAAAAATTTATTTTTAAAGTACTTCTTGAATGTGCTCCAATTTATGTTCTTCTCTCTTATACCTTTCACTCTCTTTAAATATTACCACCATATAGCAACTTTCCCTATGAGATTATAAATAGCCATCCTAGCCTTTAATTGGTTAGAATAGTTATAAATCTAGAAGTACTTCATCCCGGATAACCAGGATTCCGCTTCCTCCCCCTTTTCAGTTTCTCCATTGAATGTTGGCATCTTGATCTTCTTAAACTCTCCAGAAATTTCTTCATAAGGTTTATATTTTCTTTTCCTAGTATGGTGGTTATCCTCACTACTATCACTAGTATAGTGAGAATTAGTTGATCACCAGACACTTCGGAAGATGAGCTATGTTCATTTTTAATATGTTAAGTATTTTTATAATTATGTTGATAAATTATATCTTCCAAATCATCTCTTTTACCCCTTCCCTCAGTATAGAATCTTTCTATTAGGATCTGATTCAGCTCCTCCTGAGCTCTAAGAATCCTCTCAATTTTTTTAACAGATTCCATTTTAGAATTTAATTCTTTTACTGTTTGTAAAAGTTTTGAGGAATTAGTGGTTATGTCTTCTTGTATAGGTTCTCTTTGTAAATTACCTTTTTCAGTATAGGGAGATTCCTCTTCCGCATATTCCTCCATTCTTTCCATACATGTTGTTAAACTCAGAAACAAATTTCTATGTTGATAACATTAAAAGAAAACAACATCAGCAAAATGATTTAAATTCATTGTTCCATATAACCAAGTTGAGCTTCATCAAGGCCTGGTGTTTGAAGCTTGTGCTCTGATACCACGTGTCATAGCCCCAAATTTCATAAAAATTCAAAATTTTTATGGTGACATAAAATGTCTAAAATCGCAGTTTAGTAACTCCAAGAGGTTAGCGGAAAATGAAACAGTTTAACAATTTGTAATGATTAGTTTTAAATACATAAAACTAATACAACTTTAATTTTTATAAGTTATATGAAAATGACTTGCAATTAGATTGCTTCTAGATGTACTAATGATTTACTTCTGTCAAGTACATGAGAAACCATGTTTGAAATCGGGGCTTACTTTGCATTCTGCTAACTCAATGGACTGTTGGTTCTTACAGGTTCAACAGGTAAGCATTTGAACAAGTAGGAGTTTACTTTTGCATTAAGTCGAGAAGTACTTCTTTAGCATGATAAGATTCTAGAGTGTAATTTGATTATTAAAATGCAAGGCTCCGATGAGTTAAAGTAATTCCCTTCGCTGTTTTGGATCTATGACAGTATTTATATTTAAGCCATAAAGAATATTATTCCAATCAAACTTAGTGCCATTTACTCGAATGAGATCTACCAAGGTTTCTTTCTGTGGTAAATATTATAATACCTAGTCAATTATAGATTCTTTTAGTGAGCATAGGGCTCATGATATTGTCATATAAATACTTTTACTGTATCATGATCTTACTGCTATTGTCATGTTTTAATACTTCAAATGTACTGCTTTTTATGCATATACACAATCCTATGTTTTTCAAAGGTAAAGTTTACAATGGGTTATTAGTTTTATTAAGAGAAACTCTTGCATATAATTTGTCTTCAGTCACCTTGAAGACTCTTTCATTATCAACATCGAGTTTTAAGTGGAGAAGTTTAGAGCCCCTTCAATTTACAAATAAACTACATATCTCTACCTTAACTCTTCCTTGCTATTCGTGAAGAATATCAACTTATTTGATTGTATGCAGTTATGATTATCTTCTTGTACTTCTAGAAGTCAAGCTAAATACTTCAATTTCTAGGTTATCGCCATGATACAAGAGTTATTGTAATAATACAATGCCACATTATTTTATATTGTTACCATATAATTTTACTTGTATGCTAAGGTGGATTTACTACCTAACAACTATTTCCATATAGTTGAAACTAAAGGTAAAAACACATTATAAGTTTTGCTCTTAAACTATACTAAATCTAATGCATCGTTTATACAATAGCATGATTTTCATTTTAAGTAATCTTTAGAACTAGTTAAAGGATGGGTAGAAAATTTAATTCGATAAGCAAACATAAGAACTTTATACTATGGTCCATACATAGATTCCATTCTTAGCAATGATAGAAGTCCTTTTTATAATTGATTTGCAATGATATAATTCCTCCCCAGTGTATGCAGCGTTGACATTAGAAACGACCCTCGCATGGTTAAAAAATTGGGAGGGCATGTGGTCTATTCTCCTCCATGCATTGGTGACTTAAAATAAGTGAAACCCTACTTCTTTGGCATTTGGCTCGGAGGGATCGTCGGCCTGTAGGTTGCACTGTGTGGTTCCTTGCGGCCATGAGAGGCCTACTCCTTATCTTCTTGTTAACTCCGTTGACTGCCTTGCTGTGCAAAGTGGTTTGGGCATCTTAGTTTGTGTACTTGATTTCTCTTGTGTGTGGTGTTTTTACTGTGTCAGTGGTTTTCACTGCTTTGCTTGGCTCGAAGCCTGTAGAGGATTTTACCCTATCACTACTTATTCCTTGCCTTGGCCTCATGGATTTTTGAGACTGTTTCAAGCTACTTCTATCACAGAGTTGGCATGAGGGTTTGCTTGCTTCTCTGTGTAGTTCACTCACGCTGGCGGATGTTCCCTCTTGGCTCCAGATACTTCTTACTCACAGGTAAATGCTTTTATTAAGTAATCATTCCTTTCGTCAATTTATTTTCTAGTTTAGATTTTTAATAAAAAGAAGAGAGTTCTGAACTATATTTGGTATTTAAACTTGCAGGCTACCACCAATGGCTTCAGGATTGAAAGGAAACGCCTCTCATGCATTGGTTAACTTCGTCAGTTATCAAACATGTAAGCCATGGTTTCATCGTGGGTTCTCTCTGCGTGCGAATTGGTTATTGGTTGGAGGTTCCTGTGGTTGGAAAACCTAGCTTCGAACTCTTTTTTGGTTAAGATATTTAGTTTGTTTATTAATCATGTTTGTAAGTGAAAACCCTAGTGGTGTTTCACTAGTAGTATAGGCTCTTGAGCCATGATGTGTATGTAGTTTTGGTTAAACAAAAACTCAGCCTTACGGCTTGATGATGTAATACTGTAGTTTTAAGATTATAAGAATCTTCTTTGTGCTCAGGGTTTTTAAAAGACCTCTGTCTCATTTATTTCAGGCTTTTCTATTCGATCATTAAGAAAATGAAACCGTGGAAAGGGTTTTCCCTAATCTATCAACAATGTAATTTACTGTTAATATTAAATATTTATGTATATTTGGTTTAAAAAAATGAAGACTGTGAAACAGTCTAGATGTAAAGTTTATGGTATTTTTACTCTTTCAGTATGTAATGTAAACTAGTTATAGTTTAATAAAAAGGACTTTTGTGTAATTGGTCTTCTTAGTAGAAATATTTTCGACACTTGAAGTCTTACAGGTTGTAAATCTACCTAGTTTGAGATTTATAAAGCACATGGTTATGATTCTTGGGTTACTTTGTTTAATATAAATGTATACCTTTTATTTATTATTACTACGTAAACTATAAATTAATTTGAGCTCTGTTTTAGAAGATAATGGTAATTTCTAGAACTCAGTTAAAGGAAATAATATAAACCCTACAGTGTTATGAAATTATTGTTTCTACTTAAAGTGTTTTTTTCTCTATTTTTCAAATAGAAAATAAGAATGATGAGATAACTTACAGTTAAAGTTTTGATAATACTTTTAAGAAAACAAAAAAATAGAAACTCTGCATAATTTTTACAGTCTCTTACCTCTAAATCATAGTTAAGAAATACTTAGGGTTTTCGTTGTCCGTCGGTACTTAATATACAAAGACTATAAAAGAATCCTATGATTTTGGTTGCAACACACTAGTTTGTATTGGTAATGTTTATAAACAGTTTTACTAGTTCTTTTTTTTTTACATATTTTCTTAAATATTAGCTTCTTACCTTACTTCTATTAACTATGATAATTATATTTTATCAGTTAACTAATACTGAAATATTTATAATATTTACTACTTATTTTATACCTATTTCTTTTTATTTAATTAGTTATAGCAAATTTAAGCAGTCAATACATAACACTGATATTTAGTATAAATTATAAAGTTTGAAGTAAATTCTATCTATTGTTCATAATCAAATAAAAGAACCCTATCTACTATTTATATTCCAAATAAAAGAATCATTTCATTTATCTAAAAAAGCCAACTGTGCTAGAGTACGACCTAAGATCAGGTGTGGAAAAACACATCTTGGAAATTTAATTTCTATATGCTTCAGTAAATACATACCCATTCCCATTTCTGCAATAATCTATAATTTTATTGAATCTAACATTTCACAGTTACCTTTCATTCATAAAACTCTAACAGGTAACATGCATGTAGTAGATAAACTAAGACAGTAAAATAAAATAGAACCTGTTGAGGACAAGACGACAACAGCTTAAGGAGGTCGTTCCTCCCTACCAATCTCCCTGAGAGCGCTCAAACCATGCTTCCTCAGGACCCCCGAGCCTATTCTTTGTCTTCTTGGATGAGAACTGGGTGGAGAATGCAACTGTAAAAACCTCTGTCACCTGACTGGTTCAATTACCTCAGTAATAACAATATGCTCTCAACAGTATGATCTTTAACTTAAAAGCTGCAACTGGATCAATATCAGCAGTTATGCCCTCAAACACATTCTATACTCCCCTCCATTGAATATTTCTTGATTAAATTCATTCACCTTGAATGACCACTTCTATAGAATGAGCAGCCTCAGCTCTCTTTAATGGGAAATTTTATAGAGATGCCTAGGTCTTCTGGGTCAGTTTTCATTAAATGAGCCACCTACTCTGATTCCACTTTCTTGGGGAATCATGACCACAAATATAGGTAAGTTGCCACCTGCAACAGTTGGAATTAGTTTGAGGATGCTACCACATGTCAATTTGCTCTCCACCTAGTCTCCTCCACCAATTAACCAATAAACACTCTTTTAATAGCTCTCCTAAGCTATTTTCTCCTCATTTATTTATTTATAAATAAAATAATCTGAATTTACATTAAATATTCTTAACCCCACTGGGTCATCAATTACAACTTAGCATAAAATTTAACACAACGTTCCTCAAATAATATAAAATTGGTTTTGCAAATTGGGGCATTTGGCATACACACCCCCTTAAATTATAACATCGTCCTCTATGTTATTTATTCCTCTTCCTCAAAATTCCCCTGGAACAGAATTGGATATGCATCCCGCAAATGAATTTCCATTTCCCAGGTGCCTTCCTCTGGACTAAGGTGCTTCCATTGCACTTTCTCTTAACCAATGGTGCGGTTCCGAAGTGTGATCTCCCTCCGCTCGAGGATACAGTCTGGTTCCACCAAAAAATCTCTTTTGGGTTCCACCTGTACATTATTCTAGTTAATAACATGAGTAGCATCATGCACATATTTCTTTAATATAGAAATGTGAAAAACATTGTGAACTCTTAAATTTGGTGGTAAGGCTAACTGATAGGCTACCGGTCCAATCCTGGACAGTATTTCAAAAGGACTACACTAACGAGGTGCTATTTTGGCACAGCTACCGAACCTCAGAGAACGCATTTTGGGTCTCACCTTAATGAAAACATGTTCACCTACCTAGACCTCTTTTGGAGTTCTTTTAAGGTCTGCTTGACTTTTTTGTCGATCTTGCGCAATTTTCATATTACCTTGTACCTACTTTACAATTTCTTCCATTTCTTTCAATAATTCAAGTCCTAATACTAACTTGTCCACCGGATTACTCCAAGAGATGGAAGTGTTACATTTCCTTCCGTACATAATTTCTAAAGGACTATATCTAGTTGAAGCTTGATCATTATTATTATATGCAAACTCTACCAAGTGTAAATAATCTTCCCATTTACTTGGCTGATCCTTTACATACATTCTTAATAAATATTCCTGTACCTAATTTACTCTTTCAGTCTGTCCATCAGTTTAAGGATGGAACGAGGTACTAAAATTTAACATAGTATTTAATCCTTTAAACAGAGATCTCCAAAAGTTACCTGTGAATTTAGGGTCTCTATCTGAAATTATGACCTTCGGTATCCCATGCAGTCGAAAAATTTGCTTTAAAAAGATATCAACTATATTTGCTGCTTTATAAGTAGTTTTTACAGGTATAAAATGGGTTGCTTTACTCAATTTGTCAACCACTACCATTATGAAGTCATTTAAGTTCTGATTTTTAGGCAGTCTAGTAACAAAATCAAGACTAATTATCTCCCATTTCCAGCTAGGAATGGGTAAAGGCTGAAGTAATTCAGCTGGATGCTTAGGTTCAGTTTTTACTTGCTGACATTCAAAGAATCTAGCAATATATTCTGCCAGTTCAGTCTTCATATTTGGCCAAAAATATTATTTTCTTAACATGGTTGTAGTTTTCCGATAGCCTGGATGGCCTGAGTAAGGAGTTTTATGGATTTCGTCTAAAATTAATAACTTAACCTTAGGTACATTAGGTACATATATTCTGTATTTATACAGTAAAAATCCTTTTTCATTCAAGTTGTACCCTAAAACTTTATATTGGATTTTCTTTTGCTTTTGCTTGTAAACTCTAGGTAATTTTCATCTTGTTCTAACCCTACTTTAAGCTGTTCTTCGATATCGGTTGTATAAGTGCTGATAGCTGATGTAGAATTCAGCTTTGCATTCCTATTTAATGCATCAACAACCTTATTTTCTTTCCATTTTATGTGTTGAATTTCGAAATCATATTCACATAGAAAATATAGCCACCTAGCTTGTCTAACATTCAGGTTAGGTTGATCTAACAAATATTTTAATCCCTTATTATCTGTCATTAAAATAAATTTTCTTCCAATTAAATGATGACGCCACATCTTTAAAGCATGTATGACAGTAGCTAATTCCAATTCATAGGTTGCATAATTCTTTTCATGAATTTTCAATTTCCTAGACTCATAAGCAATAACATGTCCTTCTTGAGTCAATACTCTACCTAGACCATCACCGCAGGCGTCAGTCCATACGATAAAATATTTGTTTGGATCAACTATTCTTAAAATAGGGGCCCTGGTTAATAAGGTTTTTAACTTTTTAAAACTATTCTCGCACTTCTGATTCCAATCAAATTTCTTTCCCTTTTTCTGCAAAGAGGTTATCGGATTTGCGATTCTCGAAAATTCTTTGATGAACCTTCGGTAATAACCGGTAATCCCCATAAATGATCAGACATCTGTTACGTCTTTCAGAACTGGCCAATGATCGATTGCCTTTATCTTTTCGGGATCCACCGAAATTCCTTCTTTAGTCACCACATGACCTAAGTACTGGATTTTGTCTTTAAAGAAGTTGCATTTACTAAACTTTGAAAAGAGTTGATGATCTTGCAATTCTTGCAAGACAATTTTTAAATGTTCTTTATGTTCTTCTTCAGATTTCGAATAAATTAATATGTCGTCAATAAACACGACCACACATTTATCTAGATATTTATGCATTACATTATTCATTAGACACATAAAAATAGTTGGAGCATTAGTAAGCCCGAATGGCATGACGACAAACTCGTAATGTCCATAGCGAGTCCTAAAAGTTGTTTTAAAGATGTCTTGATCTTTAATTCTAACTTGGTGATATCCAGACTGTAAATCAATTTTCAATAATACCATGGCTCCACGTAGTTGATCAAACAGATCATCTATGCGAGGTAGCGGGTATCTGTTCTTGATAGTCATCTTGTTTAATTGACAATAATCTATACAGAGTTGTAGAGTTCTGTCCTTTTTCTTAACAAAGATGACAGGTGCCCCCTAGGGAGACACACTAGGTCAAATATAATTCTTATCAATAAGTTATTTTAATTGTGACTTAATTTCATTAAGTTCAAGTATATTCATCAGATAAGGGGCCTTCGAGCTAGGCACTGCACCAGGTACCAGCTCAATGGTAAAATCTAATTACCTCTTTGGAGGCAGTCCCAGAATTTATTCTGAAAATACATCTGCATATTCCTTTATAACTGGTATATCCTCCAATTTTAATTTATCTATGTTGTTTATATTTTCTTCTTCAGTTACTGTTACTTCATAAGCCTTACAACCTTTCCTCATAGCTCTCTTAAGCTGCAGAGAAGAAATATGCCTCACAGTTGTTTCCCTAGGGATTCCTTTTATGCTTACTAGTTTTCCATCATTATTCATACAAGGTTTTAACATAGCAATTTAATACCACCCTATTCTGCTCTAACCAATTTGTACTGATTAGTATGTTGTATGAACCTAGAGGTAATACATTAAGCTTAACAAAAGTTTCAAATTGATCCATAGTTACTGCACAATTCTTTACAAAACTAGATATCTTTCTCTTTGCACCAGTAGCTAACTGAACTAACCAAGAACTTGCAAAATTTTCAACAGGAAGTTTACACTTTTCTACCAAGTTAGGAGAAATATAGCTTAAACTAGCTCCTGGATCAATTAAAATAGATATGGGTGTTTGGTTTATCTTACCTTCTACTTCCACCATGGAAGTTTGATAGTCTACTTGCCGATTCTCCAAAGCTGCATTGATCCTAGGCATAGTCCTCGCTAAATCTCCAATAGTCATCTCCTCCTGTATTGTGTGGATATTGTTGAAAATATTTTCCCGGTTGGGATAGAATAAGGCATAATGTGGACCATTGCATTCCCAACACTTTACGGTTTCTTTTCGTTCAAATTTCTTTGTGTAATTACTGTGATTATTAGCAGGCTCTTTATTTTTTTGATTGTTCTAATTGTTCTGATTGTTCTGTGAATTATTCTTATTCCCCTGGAAATTGTTATTAGAAACATTTCTGGCATTATTATTTTTAAAATTCTGATTAGGCACAAACTCTTTCTTCTTTTGATCATAATTATTATTCTTTTTGGCCTTCCAGTTGGCCATACTCTCCCTTTTCCAATTCTGTTCATAACAGAAATTTGCTTTCGTCATAGCTTCTTCCAGTGTTTTTTGATTGTCATACTCAATCCTATCCTTGATGTGATAAGGTAAATAGCTGAGAAACCGATATACCTTCGGATTTTTATCCACAAGGTATGGCACATACCTAAGCAGACTTAAAAACTTACTGTTCAAATCTTTCATAGTCATTGTACCTAGTTTTAGCTCATAGAATTATTTAGCCCTTTCTTCATAGTACTATTCAGATAAAAAAATCTTTTTAAAGTACTTCTTGAATGTGCTCCAATTTATGTTCTTCTCTCTTATACCATTTCACTCTCTTTAAGTCTTGCCACCATATATCAGTTTTCCCTGTGAGATTGTAAATAGCCATCCTAGCCCTTAATTAGTTAGAATAGTTATAAATATGGAAGTACTTCTTCATCCCGGATAACCAGGATTCCGCTTCCTCCCTCTTTTCAGTTTCTCCATTGAATGTTGGTGGCTTGATCATCTTAAACTCTCTAGAAATGTCTTCATAAGGTTTATATTTTCTTTTCCTAGTATGGTGGTTATCCTCACTACTATCACTAGTATAATGAGAATTATGTTGATCACCAAACACTTCTGAAGATGAGATACTTTCATTTTTAATCTGCTCAGTCTTTTTATACTTATGTTGATAAATTATATCTTCTGAATCAGCTCTTTTACCCCTTCCCTCAGTATGAAATATTTCTAGTAGGATCTGATTCAGCTCCTCCTGAGCTCTCACAATCCTCTCATTTTCTTCTTTAACATATTCCATTTCAGATTTTAAATCTTTTACTGTTTGTAAAAGTTCTAAGGAATTAGTGGTTATGTCTTATTGTATAGGTTCTCTTTGTAAATTATCTTGTTCAATATAGGGATATTCCTCTTCCGCATATTCTTCCAGTCTTTCCATACTTGTTGTTAAACTCAGAAACAAATTTCTCTGTTGATAACATTAAAACAAAACAACATGAGCAAAATGATTTAAATTCACTGTTCCATATAGGCAAGTTGAGCTTCATCAAGGCCTAGTGTTTGAAGCTTATGCTCTGATACCACATGTCATAGCCCCAAAATTTCATAAAAATTTAAAATTTTTATAGTGACATAAAATGTCTGAAATCGCAGTTTAGTAACTGCTAGCGGTTAGCGGAAAATGAAACAGTTTAACAATTTGTAATGATTAGTTTTAAATACAGAAAACTAATACAACTTTAATTTTTATAAGTTATATAAAAATGACTTGCATTTGGATTGATGCTAGTTGTACTAATGATTTACTTCTGTCAAGTAGGTGAGAAACCATGTTTGAAATCGAGGCTTACTTAGCATTCTGCTAACTCAATGGACTGCTGGTTCTTACAGGTTCAGCAGGTAAGCATTTGAACAAGTAGGATTTTACTTTTGCATTAAGTCGAGAAGTACTTATTTAGCATGATAAGATGCTAGAGTGTAATTTGATTATTAAAATGCAAGGCTCCGATGAGGTAAAGTAATTCCCTTTGTTGTTTTAGATCTATGATAGTATTTATATTTAAGCCATAAAGATTATTATTCGAATCAAACTTAGTGCCATTTACCCAAATGAGTTCTACTAAGGTTTATTTCTGTTGTAAAGATTATAATACCTAGTCAATTATAGATTCTTTTAGTGAGCATAGGGCTCATGATCTTGTCATATAAATACTTTTACTGTATCATGATCTTACTGCTATTGTCATGTTTTAATACTTCAAATGTACTGCTTTTTATGCATGAACACAATCCTATTTTTTTCAAAGGTAAAGTTTACAATGGGTTATTAGTTTTATTAAGAGAAACTCTTGCATATAATTTGTCTCCAGTCACCTTGAAGACTCTTTCATTATCAACATTGAGTTTTAAGTGGAGAAGTTTAGAGCCCCTTCAGTTTACAAATATACTACATATCTCTACCTTAATCCTTCCTTGCTAGGTGTGAATAATATCAACTTGTTTGATTGTATGTAGTTATAATTATCTTCTTGTACTACTAGAAGTCAAGCTAAATACTTCAATTTCCAGGTTATCACCATGATACAAGAGTTATTGTAATAATACAATGCCACATTATTTTATATTGTTACCATATAATTTTACTTATATCCTAAGGTGGATTTACTACCTAACAACTATTTCCATATAGTCGAAACTAAAGGTAAAAACACATTATAAGTTTTGCTCTTAAACTATACTAGCTCTAATGCATGGTTTATACGATAGCATGATTTTCATTTTAAGCAATCTTTAGAACTAGTTAAAGGATCGATAGCAAATTTAATTCGATGAGCAAACATAAGAACTTTGTACTATGGTCGATATATAGATTCCATTCTTAGCAATGATAGAAGTCCTTTTTATAATCGATTTGCAATGATATAATTCCTCCCCAATGTATGCAACGTTGACATTAGAAATGACTCTCGCATGGTTAAAAATTTGGGAGGGAACGTGGTCTATTCTCCTCCATGCATTGGTGACTTAAAAGAGGTGAAACCCTACTTCTTTGGCATTTGGCTCTGAGGGTTCATCGGCCTGCAGGCTGTGTTGTGTGGTTCCTTGCGGCCATGAGAGGCCTGCTTCTTCTCTGCTTGTTAGCTCCGTTGACTGCCTTGTTATACAAAGTGGTTTGGGTATCTTATTTTGTATACTCAATTTCTCTTGCGAGTGATGTTTTTACTGTGTGAGTGGTTTTCACTGCTTTTCTTGGCTCGAAGCCTGTAGAGGATTTTACCCTGTCACTGCTTATTCCTTACCTTGTCCTCAGGGAGTTTTGAGACTGTTTCATGCTGCTTATGTCATGGAGTTGGCATGAGGGTTTTATTTCTTCTCTGTGTAGTTCACTCATGCTGGTGACTGTTCCTTCTCAGCTCCAAATACCTCTTACTCATAGGTAAACGCTTTTACTAAGTACTCATTCCTTTCGTCAATTTATTTTCTAGTTTAGGTTTTTAATAAAAAGAACAGATTTTTGAACCATATTTGGTATTTAAAATTGTAGGCTACCACCAACAGCTTCAGGCTTGAAAGGAAATACCTCTCATGCATCTGTTAACTTCGTTGCCTATCAAACGGGTAAGCCCCGATTTCGTCATGGGTTCTCCCTGCTTGCAAATTGGTTGTTGGTTGGAGGTTCCTGTGGTTGGAAAACCTAGCTTCGAACTCTTTCTTGGTTATGATATTTAGTTTTTTTATTCATCATGTTTGTAAGTGAAAACCCTAGTGGTGTTTCATTGGTAGTATGGGCTCTTGAGCTGTGTTGTGTATGTAGTTTTGGTTAAACAAAAACTCAGCCTTATGGCTTGATGATGTAATACTGTAGTTTTAAGATTATAAGAATATTATTTGTGCTTAGGGTTTTTAAAAGACCTCTGCCTCGTGTATTTCAGGATTTTCTATTCGATCATTAAGAAAATGAAACTGTGGAAAGGGTTTTCCCTAATCTGTCAGTAATGTAATTTA
The DNA here is from genome assembly GCA_001517045.1 of Pseudotsuga menziesii. Taxonomy (NCBI): domain Eukaryota; kingdom Viridiplantae; phylum Streptophyta; class Pinopsida; order Pinales; family Pinaceae; genus Pseudotsuga; species Pseudotsuga menziesii. Next base: position 116,572 of record LPNX011061333.1, on the reverse strand, counting down.
CTGTTAATATTAAATATTTATGTATATTTGGTTTAAAAAAATGAAGACTGTGAATCAGTCCAGATGTAAAGTTTATGGTTTTTTTACTCTTTCACTCCATAATGTAAACTAGTTATAGTTCAATAAAAAGGACTTTTGTGTAATTGATTTTCTTAGTAGAAAGGGTTTCGACCCTTGAAGTCTTATAGGCTGTAAGCCTACCTGGTTTGAGATTTATAAAGCACATGCTTATGATTCTTGGTTTACTTTGTTTAATATAAACGTATACATTTTATTTATTATTACTCCATAAACTATAAATTAATTTGAGCTCTGTTTTAGAAGATAATGGTAATTTCTAGAACTCGATTAAAGGAAATAATATAAACCCTCCAGTGTTATGAAATTCTTGTTTCTACTTAAATTGTTTTTTACTTTGTTTTTCAAATAGAAAATAAGAATGATGAGATAACTTAAAGTTAAAGTTTTGATACTACTTTTAAGAAAACAAAAAAAATAGAAACTCTTGCATAATTTTTACAGTCTCTTACCTCTAAATCATAGTTAAGAAATACTTAGGGTTTTCGTTGTCTGCCAGTACTTAATATACAAAGATTATAAAAGAATCCTATGATTCTGGTTGTAACACACTAGTATGTATTGGTAATGTTTATAAACAGTTTTACTAATTCTTTTTTTTACATATTTTCTTAAATATTATCTTCTTACCTTACTTCTATTAACTATGATAATTATATTTTATCAGTTAACTAATACTGAAATATTTATAATATTTACTGCTTCTTTTATACCTATTTCTTTTTATTTAATTAGTTACAATAAATTTAAGCAGTCAATACATAACACTGATATTTAGTATAAATTATAAACTTTGAAGTAAATTCTATCTACTGTTCATAATCAAATAAAAGAACCCTATCTACTATTTATATTCCAAATAAAAGAATCATTTCATTTATCTAAGAAAGACTACTGTGCTAGAGTACGACCTGATCAGGTGTGGAAAAACACAGCTTGGAAATTTAATTTCTATCTGCATCAGTAAATACATACTCATTCCCATTTCTGTAATAATCTATAATTTTACTGAATCTAACATTTCACAGTTACCTTTCATTCATAAAACCCTAACATTTAACATGCATGTAGTAGATAAACTAAGATTTACTTAACTAAGACAGTAAAATAAAATAGAACCTGTTGAGGACACGACGACAACAGCTTAAGGAGGTCGTTCCTCCCTACCAATCTCCTAGAGAGCACTCAAACAACGCTTCCTCAGGACCCCTGAGCCTATTCTCGGTCTTCTTGGCTGAGAATTGGGTGGAGAATGCAACTGTAAAAACCGCTGTCACTTGCCTGGTTCAGTTGCCTCAGTAATAACAATCTTCTCTCAGTAGTATGATCTTCATCTTAAAATTTGTAACTAGACCAATCTCAACAGTTATCCCCTCAAACACATTCCAGACTCCCCTCCTTTGAATTTCTCTTGAGTAAATTCATTCACCCAGAATGATCACTTCTCTAGAATGAGCAGCCTCAGCTCTCTTCAATGGAAAATTTTATAGAGATGCCTAGGTCTTCTGGGTCAATTTTCATTAAATGAACCACCTACTATGATTCCACTTTCTTGGGGAATCATGAACACAAATATAGGGAAGCTGCCACCCGCAACAGTCATAGAAGTGGTTTGAGGATGCTGCCACATGTGATTTTTCTCCCCACCCACTCTCCTCCACCAATTAACCAGTAAACACTCTTTTAACATCTCTCCTAAGCTGTTGTCTCCTCATTTATTTATTTATAAATAAAATATTCTGAATTTACATTAAATATTCTTGACCTCACTGGGTCATCAATTACAACTTAGCATAAAATTTAACACAATGTTCCTCAAATAATATAAAATTGTTTTTGCAAATTGGGGCATGTGACATCAAGTCTAGTTGCTCATACTTCTTTTTCATTCCATATTGTTTTAGCTGCAAAATGAGGGCCTAAAACTTGGAAAAGTAGAGTTGCAATGATTTGAAGCTACTGGGACTCAAGGAAATCAATTAATTCTCGATTTGATGTCCTCTCATCTCATATGTCTTTCCAAAAGTATCTTCAAGCTTCTCCCAAACCCCATTAGGTGATGTCAATGCATCAAGATAAAAGAGGAGTTATCTGGAAATGCTCAAGCAAAAAAGACCATAGGCCTCATCCATCCTATTGTGCCATTTAATTTTCCTTGAAGTTGCATTGGGCTCTGCCTCAGTTTCCATAATAACAATGTAGAGACCTTTCGATCTCAACAATATCTCCATCTCAGCTTTCCATTCGAAGAAATTAAATGGAGTCGAGATGATCCTTTGAGATTGGTCCATATCTCAGCAACTGTGCACTCCATCCAACAGAATGCGCTCCCAGTCAATGATGTTGAACCTCCAATAACAATATGGAAGGAGAGAAATCAATCTACAAATTCTCTAATACCATGTGGAAATTTAACCCAAGAAGTAGAGAAAATACACTCACAAAATTGCTAATCAAACATGCAAAATTCACAAAAAAGGAGACTAAAATTGGAGCATAACACAATCATGTGTTGAATAAGTGTACATCAGCCAACCTCAATAAGTAATAGGTTGTCCAAATATATAATTACATCAGATATTTTAAAGAATAAGGATGATATTCGAATTGGTAAAAAATGAGGCTTACTAAAACTAGTCAAATCCCCCATAGGTGCATAAAACACTTTCCTAATATGAGAAGATGTTCACAAACTGACTGAATCAGATGTATCAACTGATAAGTGAAAAAAATATATCAGATCCATGTTTTTGGTTAGAGAAAAAGAAGGAGGATGGTGAGGGAAAAAAACAAGGCAGTTACTCATAGACTAGCTTTTCCCATTTGCCTTAAAATTATTGTAAAGCAAGTCAGCTTTCAAAAAAAGAAGAACTGTGATTTTACTATTTTGGAATAAAAGCATATTTGCTAAAAACATTTCCAAGATGATTCCAAAGCGCTCCATGACCCAGTTTTAACATGTGTTGACTTCTAGGTGCAAGTGGAATCCAATTAGCATAGTGAAGAATCTACGAATAAGAAAATTTTGATTAATTAATGTCAAATATGGGTAACTATGGGTTTTACTATTCTAACACCTACGCCATACAATTAAAAAAAATCCATTTCACAAGTTCTGGAGGCAAGAGAGGCAAGAAAAGAGTGGTAGTGGGATAACAACATCTAGAATGTTTTGGATACCATCCACTCTAGTAGCTTTCCATGTATGGAATTTGAACAACTTTAAATTTAAGCACATTGCAAGTCCATTGAGTGGTACCCAAGGTTGCAATTATTCTAACATATTACTAGCAGTGATACTTATTTCTAAAGTTAAAGAAGCATAATAGAAGTCCCCCAACTTGCAAATCTCCAAAACACATACATAAAAACAAAAAAAACAAAACACCCAAAATGAAAGTAATTTATCATGAAAACTCCATTAAAGGCATTTTCAAGTATCGAGACAAAAATAAAGATAAAGTACACTAATCGTGACCCACAAAATAGAGTTATGAAAAATGAGTTGGTGTCCATAGAGGTTGCCCTGCCATCTCTTTGGTGCATTCATAGGCAGACCAATGGTAAATGAATGCCAAGTGCTCTCTATTCAATCATGATTCCCACAGATAATACTACTACTCTAGCCATGAATAATGGTTGGATAACAACACTTAAAAATGAAGAAGACACTGGATTGTGTGCTAGAGAAAGGATTCCACACCTACATCCATACCAACAGTTGTAGTCGAAAGAAGAATGTTAATTCTCACGCTAAGCAATAAAGAAATCAAGTCTGGACACCCAATTTTGCATTAGTATGTTAAATGGGCCACACATACGTTAACAATGATTTAACTACAGAGGGATGAGTGTATCTCTTTGTCATGTTAATGAGTTGTTCCAATTTTAATTGCTGGAGAAAACTTTGTTTACAATAGTAATTATGAACAACTTGCACAATTAAACTCTCAAATTGAAACTAAACATATAGCAATTTAAACCAGCAATAAATACACTATCAAATATCTGCAAGAGAATAAATGTTCATATTTATAGATAATCATTAGGATGATTTGGCCATAGATTATGTTCATACTAGAAGGCCCAATAAAAGAACAAAGAACAAGAAAAAGCTTCTAAATACGACAAGCTTAAGTAAAAGATGGTGTATTCCATTCGAAACAAAATCTTATGTTCGTAGTGTTAGGGATGAAAATGATGTAGGCATTGGCAAAAAATGTTATGGTCACACTGGATGTTGTTATAATGAAGCACATCTAGGTGTAGAATGTTAGAGACAATGATTAAAACAATCAAATATTTCAGAATGTTAGAGATAATGATCAAAACAAATATTTCATGAAAGTTGATGATGCAGAAAACACAAATGAGTTTAAAGCAAGGAAAAGACAAAATAATTACAATTTAGTATTGAAGGATTTTCATGAGGAGAGGCAAGAGCAAGTAAATTGAAGTTATTCCTTCCATGCTTTAAAAAAGATGATTTTTTAAGGTTATTTTTTATTATATCTCGTATAATTGTTTGCTTATTTGATGTTGATATATACTTTTTTTTACATTTGATTGTTACATTTACAACTTTAGAGGCTTAAACTTATTGGTTTAGAGAATGTCATCTATAGGAAATGATGGATTTATTTTGATGCTTGTATTAGTCCCTCATCAGGATTTATTTTCTTTACATCTAGAGAATTGGCATGGGATTATTTTTTCTGTAATGTAAAATGGATATATTGAGAATCAGGCATACCATCGGAAACCATCGAATCAGGCATAGTTAATACACATTTGTATGATCTTGACACCCAGGGATCCCTTGTTAATCATTTCTTGTTGCAACCATCGGTCGAGTTTCCCACAACCTCCTTTCTGGAAACTATTCTCTCCACGTTATGTTTGGGTTTCTGCTAAATAGAATCATACCATTCCCATCATTCATGTGATATTATAATGGATCAAGCTACCACATGGGCGAGTTCTGTACCAATTCTGTGCGCATGGATGGGAAAATGATTTTTCTTTATATGCATCTAATCAAAGGTTATCGCATGTATCAGTGTGTTGGATGGAGCCTTATGACCCCTGTGATGAGTGCATTAATTGTAAGTAGATAAAGAAGGGTACAATTATGCAGCTGAAATTTTTTACATACGGAAACATATTTCACATGTGTCACACTTTTGGCTGGAATGAACATTAATATTTTGAGCCAGCTATGCATCGGACATATTTCAGTGACATATTTAACATATGTTGCATAATTGCAACATATTTAATAATTAAGACATTGAGATTTATAGCTTCACAAGTTGCTTGTTAACTCTTATGTAATGTCTCCTTTTGAATACTCGGCCTATTCGTATACATCTAAATGCACATGTAAAAACTGTAAACTTGCCTTGGATTCAATTGGGACAGAATAATAAAAAGGATTTCTGAATATGGAATTTTCAATGAAACTTCGTTCAATAAAATAACAGAAAGAAGTTTGGGACCTGATTTAAAGGCAGAGCCATGGAAGTTTACCACAACTGGAACACATAAAGAAAGTTTGGGTTGTGGTTAGTGGTAGAGCCATGGGAATAAGCAGTGATTTAGAGGTAGATCTAGCACATTCTTGTAGATCGGATTTTACTTGAGAATTCTAAGTTAGGTATAATAAAAAACAAAAAAAGGTAGTCGGGATCCTAGGGTTGGTGTTTGAATTTGTCATTGCAGAGTTGGACATTTATGTTTGATGTCAAAATGTGCCGTTACAATCAACTTATGTGCAACCTCTCTTCTGCAATTCATTCATGCCTTCTCATTTTTTCACATCAATCCATTTAAAGCCATGCAAGGTTTTAACTGGTCCAGGTGCTTCCAGAGTTGGAACAACCATTTAGAAGACATCAATCCAATGACCATTTATATAGTCTTTAGATCTTGGATATCTCCAAACACAACCAACATTATAAGCCATGACTACAGAAGTCTACCTGGAAGTTTAAACAGATCATGCAACTTCCAGGTGTACATAAAGTCAAAAACTAAAACAATGTTATTCTTCTCATTCCATCACAAGTATGCTAAACTTCATCCAATCAGGTACATGTAGTGATGGGAAAACATAGTAGCCACATGAAAATGCTTTTGAATATTTACAACATGTGTTAACTTCTCAAATATCCCAATTCTATGGATGCATATACTTTGATATTCATGGATATTTTACAAATCAGTGAAACATAGTCGTTGAATCTATAGAGTTTGCATTATATGCCTCTTCTTTAATTTAAAGAATTTTTTAACCACCTATTGCTCGAATGGTTACTTAACTCGTTCATGAAGACAAGTTTAGTTTTTATTATTAAACTGTTGGAGTCCTATTTTTTTATTATAGGTTATTGACCTTTTTTTATTGATGTTTCAGATGTTGGACTGCATGCCTGGATGTGAAATTCTATAGGTTATTCCTTCAAATACAAATATCGATTACATAACCGAGGACCCAGATTTCGGGGATGGTTTCTTTGGAATTTAGTTTTCAAGTGAAATTTAACAAACATTGTATATGGATAAATTGGAAAAGGTCATGTCATTGCTTCTAAATCCATTTTGAAACCATCACAAGGTTGACGGTCTCAAAAAGAAGATGCAATGCAAATTTGTTTAACCACCATTCATCCACACACGCTGTTAGTGAGTACAGTGGATCAGATATTCATTGTTGTTGGTGGAGATGCCCAAGAGTGGAGTATTCTCAGGATTTATATGCCACCCACTATTCAAGTGCTGATATAAATTTTCTGTGTCAAAACCATACACAATAATCATTCCCTGTACAAGTCCTATTTTTGCTTCGCTTAAAAATAAAGGTATTTTTGAACTAAGGTTTGTTACAATCATTTTTTCCAATCTCAAACATAATTATATAGTGTGTAGATGACTTTAAATTACAACAATAATCTCTTATTGCAATCTGGTGTAAACAATGGTTATTTTGCTTGAATATCATTATATTCAAGCAAAATCAAACTTGATAACAATAATCATGGCATGTCTAGTTCTTGAACACAACTCCACTTCAGTAGTTCCCTGCAGTTCATCAAGATAGTGTTGAGCACAACATGCTGTGAGACAAAGCAAATGCTTAGGGCCAGACAATCTTGAATTTGGTTTACACACTTGGGCAGAAGATCCATGCACTGTTGGTTACACATTGGCTTGGAATTGACCTACAGACACAAACAATGCATATTGAGGTATTGCATATTTATTTATGCCCAAATTGTCAATGCAATTGAGTGAGAGATCTATATCTACTTTAAGTTTATCCGTTTTAATAAAAAATATTTTTATTGGCCTATTGACAAAGCGCTAAATCTCAATGTATGTTTAGTGATTGCTTGTTTTAATTTCTTTTTCTATGCACAATTGTTTAAGTAGATAATAATTTTGTTATTTAGCTCTCTCTTTATCTTATGTCGTGAATGAATAGGTTTTTTAAGCTAAGACATCAAATGTTGGTTATTTTCGCATCTTAATTAGTTAGGGCATTGCATGTTAGCATGATGAGGAATCCCCTACTTGTCCAAGGCAGGTTAGGTTGTATGCTTATAACTGAAAGCATTGAGGATGGGTGTACAAGTTTTCAAGAATTCTCTTAAGAATGACATATACTATTGTTTTGAACAAGTAAAGTACTTAATATGGGTGTGTCATAATTGGATATTAATGGATCATGGTGGCTTAATATATCTCTGTGACTTATGATCTCCTCTCTTCGATTTTCATGTAAAGATTAAATACAAACTATTGATTTAATTAATGGTAATTCCAAAATTATCCAATTGTGTAGCTTAAATACTATTTTGACAATTTTATGTATGGTAGTTCAATATGATATATATCAAGTGTTTAGATCAATGTTGTTGATATCGTGTAGGGGAATATATAGCCGATAGTTTGGAAAGAAGCTTATCAGAAATATTGGGGAAGATAAGGTTAGTTTTCATTATTAAACTCTTGGAATCCTGTTTTTTATAGGTTATCGACCTTTTCTTTTATTGATGTTGGACTCCATGCCTAGATGTGAAATTCTATAGGTTATTCCTTCAAATACAAATATCGATTACATAAGTACGAAACCCAATTTTGGGGATGGTTGCGTTTGATTTAGTTTTCGAGTGAAAGTTAACAAACATGGTATATGGATAAACTGGAAAAGGTCATGTAACTGCCGCTAGATCCATTCTGAAACCATCATAAGGAGTTGACGGTATGGGAAGGAAGATACGGTGTAAATTTGTTTTAACCATAATTCATCCACACGCGCTATTAGTGAGTATAATGGATATGATATTCATTGATGTTGGTGGAGAAACACATGAGAGGAGTATTCTCAAGATGTACAAGTTCGCCACTATTCAAGCACTGATATAAATTTTCTGAGTGTCAAAATCATACACAACAANATTTAAAATGGGCCTTCCAAAAATAATACAAATTCCATGTCATCATGTATTAGCCAATCAAAATGCTTTAAAATTCAAAAAGGGAGCACCTCTTAAAAAAAAAATTAATATAAATTTGGGGATAGGTATCATAAAAAAAAACTAATTTTTTTCTTCGTATTTTTGACATATCTCCCTGTGTTTTTACTCAAATTTCGATTGGGAGAGCTAGTTGGATGCAGAATTAAATTCTGCATCCAACGAGTACCCACTCAATATACTTTTGATGGGCCCCACTACCCCAAAAATAAGAAATACCTAACAAATGTAATGATGATGTCATCATCACGTTTTTTCAGGTATTTCTTGTTTTTGGGGTAGTAGGACCCGTCAAAAGTATGCCGAGTGGGTACTCGTTGGATGCAAAATTTAATTCCGCATCCAATGAGCTCTTCGATCAAAATTTAAGTAAAAGCACACAGAGATATGTCAAAAATACAAACAAAAAAGTAGTTTTTTTCTTTTCTTCCTCCAAAATTAATAAATATTATTTTATTAATTTTCCTTAGAATGCCCATTTTGAGTTAGCCGAGAGTTTGGAAAGAAGATTATCAGAAATATTAGGGAAGATAAGGTTAGTTTTTTATGAAGATAAGGTTAGTTTTCATTATTAAACACTTGGAATCCTGTTTTTTATAGGTTATCGACCTTTTCTTTTATTGATGTTGGACTGCATGCCTAGATGTGAAATTCTATAGGTTATTCCTTCAAATAGATATATCGATTACATAACTAGGAAACCCCAATTTTGGGGATGGTTGCGTTTGATTTAGTTTTCGAGTGAAAGTTAACAAACATGGTATATGGATAAACTAGAAAAGGTCATGTAACTGTCGCTAAATCTATTCTGAAACCATCATAAGGAGTTGACGGTATGGAAAGGAAGATACGGTTCAAATTTGTTTTAACCATCATTCATCCACACGCGCTATTAGTGAGTACAATGGATATGATATTCATTGATGTTGGTGGAGACACACATGAGAGGAGTATTCTCAAGATGTACAAGCTGGCCACTATTCAAGTGCTGATATAAATTTTCTAAGTGTCAAAATCATACACAACAATCATTCCCAACTCTATACAAGTCCTATTTTCGGTTGAAAATAAAGGTATCTATGAAGTGATGTTTCTTACACTGCAATTTTTCCAAGCTCTAACATCATTATATAGTGTGTTGATGACATAAAACTACAACATTACCCTCTTATTGCAATCTCATGTAAACAATGGTTATTTTGCTTGAATATCATTGTATTCTCATTTAAGGATGTGTCTTCACGTCCTCTTATCATGGGTCTCTTAATGGTTTATGATTAAGTATCAAACCTTACACAAACATCAACACCAAAATTACAGTACTTCAGCATTCAAAAATTATTATTGTTCGTCAACTCCATTTGGGGAAGTGTCTAGTGCACTTGATAGCAATATTGATAGGTGAAAACTTATTATTGCATTTGATATCAGGTAGTCTAGGAGAAGCATGCAATGCTTTTTCTTATTTTGGAAAATATAAAAATATTTGCATTTTCATTCCAATTTACCTAGATTCTACATTTCTCTTGGTGTGTGGGATTCATGATGGCTAAAATGGTGTTGTAGGAGCATATGGATCCCATGCTTCTTCTTATTTTGGAAAATATAAAAATATTTTCATTTTCATTCCATTTTACCTGGATTCTACATTTCTCTTGGTGTGTGGGATTCATGATGGATAAAATGGTGCTGCAGGAGCTTATGGATCCCTCCATATTCATCAACTTCAAGTCCTTAACGATAATGTGCATCAATCAACCCTTGAAGAATATATCTTTTGGAAAATTTATTGTATTTATAAATTGGTATTTCATGTCTTCTTTGTCTTGTGTTTTTTAAATATTGGAAATATGAATTCAGGAAAACAATCCTTCATGCTTACGCGAATTTTTGTTACCAACTATTTACAAGAAGTCTCTAGCTGGAAGTATAGGTGTACAGGTATGTATTCATCTTAATACCCTTTAAAATATTTTTCTTTGGTCATTATGAAAGAATTTTTGTGAATCTATGCAACACTTAGTTGAAATATAGGTTGTCAAATGTTTTTGCAATTTGATATGAAATTGCCCTGCCTCTCTTAGACATGGACTTTTTATCCACCACACTTTTGTTCCAAATTATTTAGCTACTCTGTATTCATTAGGAGATAAGTATTGATGTGATTTTAAATATTTTTGGATTTAAGGTTATAAATGTAAGGTTTAAGGGTTGGGAGTATTTTTAGAGTACTAATACTTAGTGGTAAAAAGTGGAAATTTAATAGTTCTTATATATTAAAAGGATAGAATTAGTAACTGAGAAAACAAAAGCAACTACAAAATGATATATAATATGCAAAAAACTGCACTTTCTCTATAATATGTAACAGTTAGGTTTTTTTCCATCTGTCAATCATTTTACATAAGGGTAAGACAGAAGTTTACTTATAGACAGGTCCATATCAGAAGTTAACATCACTCTTGTTTAAATCTAATGATGGAATGTCATTTGAGTGCATCCGAGCAAAACTATTGTCTTATATTATGGTTTCTTTTTATCCTTGTTCACCACTTACTATGTTTTCTACGTGTTGAATGAAAATGAAATCAAAAGGGAATTGAAATACATGCAATGAAATTGAAATTTTGTTATTTATTGAAGAAGAACTTGATATATTTTTATTTAATAATAACCAAAACAAATGTTCAAAGTGTTTATTAATACAAGATTTATCATTTAGAATTAATTTTTTTTTTTTTTTTTAACAGATATTGGATAGGAATTGGGGTGTTGGTTGGAATCTTTAGGCCTTGATGCTTGCTACAAAGCCTTCAGACCGGATAAGGTAGCTGAAAAAATGAAGTTTTTCATCTAATCTATATATAACTAGATCTAAATTGATGCTTGCATTTATTAGGACAACATAAATTACTATGTAACATGATATAACTACTATGTTAAGTATTTTCAATTTTGCAGCTTGAGTGTGTTATTGATTCATTTGGTTCAATGACAACATAAGCTCTATCAAAGTTGAATTATGTAATTAGTCATCAATCAACTCTTATTCTTGACTATAGAATGGAAACATACAATGCAATCTCTGCACTTGGAAATATTTGCGAACATCAAAGAGATTGCATTAATGCATCCCGAGGATTCCTAATTTTCTTATTTAATATTTTCTTGTTGAGAAATTGGTTCCATGTTAATATGAATACTATGTGTGGGGATTGGAATTCTTTGGTTTGATATCTATTATAATATATAATGCAAATGTTTTTCTTTTATGGTCACAAGTTTGGAAAGCAGGAACCTTTGTTTTTAGAAATGGTATTATTATAGATTTTGAGAATTCTTCTATGTGCACATCCCTTGAAATCCAATCAAATTTAGTGACTGAGTTTTTCTTTTTTTATAGAAAGATAAAGAGGTCAACTACTACTACTAGAGACTTCAAGGGTACTAGCTTAATGGAAGAGCACCTGCCTTACAAGAAGGAGATTGGTGATTCGATCCCTCCATGCCCTATCTATAGAAATAAGTAAATATTTGCATATAACATGACTAAATTAGTGACCAAAAAATGAGAGATAAGTGACCAACAAATGAGAAATAAGAAACCAAACAAATGATTAAAATTTGCATATAAATGACCAAATGGCAGTTTTGGTGGCTAATTTCCGTTCTCTTATCACCAAACATATGACCAAATTAATGACCAACCATATGACCATATTAAGGACCAAATTGATGACCAGCTGAAAAGCTATAAATGACCAAACTATATATGACCACATTTTTGGTCGCGTGGTAAGAGACTGAAAATTAGCCACCAACGATAGCCAAATCAAAAGTGGTCATTTATAGGCGAATATTGGTCATTTTTTTTTGTGACTTATCTCTCATTATGTACTGGTGTATCTTTTTTTATGGAAGTATGGTGATTTATTCTACTCTACAAGTTATCATAACCAATATTTTTGAAGACATCCATGTTTCAATGTCAAGTTTCCCTCATAGCAATGCAAAAATTCAAAATTGGATGAAATGTTATAACATAATTGGCGAGCATGATGATTATTATCCATATGATATGCATTCCTAAGTTTGAGGGTAGTCGAGTAGTGGAGGGGTTAGGCTCAGGGTAAATTTTAGTGGCGAAATTTCGCCAATTGGCTATTTTTTGGGTTTTTTTCAAAAAATAAATTCGCTATTTGGTGTCTAATATCGCCTATATTTACATAAAATATGTTTTTTTTATCATAATATTCGCCAAAATTTATACATTTCAATGTTAATTTTATAATTTAGCTTTAATATTCGCCTACCTATTTATAAACATGTTTTTTCAATCCAGAACAATCGCCTAGAGTACTATACTTAAGTATAATATTAGAATCCTTAAAAAATACCCTGAGGCTTATCAAATGACAAATTTCTAAATACCCTTAGAACAAAGAAGGTGAATATTGGTTCTTCAGAAAACCTGAAATTTGCTAATATTGGAGACAATTGGGATGATGAGACGGTAGGTAAGACTACAGAATTATTGCATGATATCCAGTATCTATTCCCTACCAAGTTTTTAGAAATGAAGGAGATTATTGGTGGTCTAAGAGAAATGAATATCCCCCTGCATCCCGATGCCAACCCTGTCAAGCAGTGACCATATAGACTAAATTTGAGATATAAGGAGAAGTTCAAGATAGAGTTAGATATAATGTTAGATGCAGGAATTATAGAACTTGTCGAATAATCCAAATGGATTATCCCTATGGTTGTTAAGACAAGAAAACTGGTGAAGAATGTATCTATGTCGACCTATGGAAACTGATCGATGCATTCCTGCATGATCCATTTCCTGCCCCATTCACAGATGAAGTATTGTAGAGCGTAGGAGGACAAGAAGTGTATTTGTTTACTGATGGATTCTATGGCTACTATCAAATAATAATTTAAAAGGAAGATCAGTACAAGACAACCTTTGTGACAGAATGAGGATTATTCCAATACACAGTAATTCCTTTTGGACAATAAATTCCCCTACTATTTTTTCTAGAATAGTAGTAGCTTATTTTAAAGATTTCATCCATAAATTTCTTGAAGTATACTTTGATGATTGGCCGGTCTATGGGCTAGTTAAAAATCATATTGAGAATCTTAGAATGATGCTCGACTCATGTATATAGTTCCATATTCCTCATAATTTGAAGAAGTGTATTGTTTTTGCTCATTTTGGTATCTTGTTGGGTCATGTGGCATGTCGAGATGAAATATTGATAGACCCTACCAAGATTTCAATTATTATTGACCTACCCCCAGCCACGACAATTAAACAATTGAGAACTACCTTGGGTCATATGGGATATTTCAAAAAATTTATCTTGTGTTATGCCGAGGTTACTGCTCCAATAGAGAAATTGTTGAAGAAAGATGTTAAATTCCAATGAAATGAGTAGTGTCAAAGGAGTATGGATATTCTCAATGACAAGATGGTATCAACTCCTATATTGGTATTTCCATATTGGAAAAAATAATTTCATGTACATGTTGACGTGTTGTCTGTCACGCTCTGTGTCATACTTGTACAACCAGGTGAGGGTTATCTTAATCACCCCATTGCATTTGCTAGTAGAAAAGTTTTGATGACAGAAAGGAACTATACCATGACTAAGAGGGAGGGACTTGCTATGATATATTCTCTCTAGAAGTTTCGACATTATTTGTTAGGAGGTAGATTCAAGATATTTACATACCATTCTACATTAAAATACTTGATCAATAAGCCAATGTTGGCGGGGATATCTATTGATGGATTCTTCTATTCCAAGAATTTAATTTTGAAATTATTGTCAAGCTAGGCTAGATGAATTTAGGACCTGAAAATATTTCGAGGTTAGAAAGTGGAGAAGAGCCTACTAGTCTTGATGATAGTCTCCCTGACACATAGTTTTTTCCAGTCAAAATGATTGATGATTAATACAAAGATATTGGACATCTCTTGACTAAAGGATGTGCACAAGAAGGATTCAGTAAAACATAAAAGAAGCAATTAGTTGTAAAAGTTGTGGATTTCTAGCTGATTGTTGCGCAATTATATAAGATGGGACCAGAAGAAATACTTCATCGATGTGTCTTGGAACATGAGTGTCTGATGGTGTTGAATGAAGCACATGCTAGTGTTGCAGGAGGCCACTATGCAAGAAAAATGACAGTGCACAAGATTTTACAGGTAGGGTTATGGTGTCCTACTCTACATGCAGACACTAGAGACTATTGTTGCAGATGTTATAGTTGTCAACGAATTGGAAAACTGTCCTGACAATATGAAATGTCACTCATACCACAAGTAGCTTGCAAGAATTTGATAAATGGGTTGTTGACTTTGTGGGTCCCATTAACCCACTAGGAAGACAAATGGGTGTACTCTATATAATCACTGTGACATACTACTTAACCATATGGGACGAAGTAGTAACAATCAGAGATTGCACTACTGTGACTGCTGCAAGATTTTTATTCGACCATGTTGTGACTAGATTTGGATGCCCGAAATTTTTTATAAGTAATCAAAGTACAAATTTTGTGAATTAGCTTATTTAGATTCAGTACCAAAAGACAACATCATATCACCCACAAGAAAATGATGTTGTCAAATCATTTAGTAAGATCTTAGAAAATGCATTGACTAAAAAATGAAATGTTCAGAGGGATGATTGGGATCACAAGATACGTGTCATCTTATGGGATTATCGCACCACATGAAAAAGGTTGACAAGACAAACTCCATTAAGATTGGTTTATGGATAAGGGGTCGTCATGCCATTAGAATATATTGTACCTAGTCTCATAATAGCTATGATTAGTGAGATGACAGATGTTGGCATAGTCGACAAAATATTGTTGCAGCTGGTATAGCTGGAATAAGATCGCTTCATCACAGTATATTATCAGCGTGTCAAGAAGGAGCGACAAAATTCTTGGCACGACCTCCATATTAAGTTCAAGAAATTTCAGATCGGTGATCTCTTCCTTCTATATGACAGTAAATTTTTTAAGCATCCTGGAAAGCTTCAAACGCACTGGTTGGGACCATATGTTGTCAGTCATATCACTAATGGAGGTGCGGTCCAGTTACAAAAGTTAGATGGTACATCCTTCAATGAGTTAGTGAATGGAAGTTAGTTGAAACCTTATTAGGATAGTCATACTTCACTCGATTGAAAAGATAGTTCCTAAAAAAAATCGAAGTCTTGTATACATTTTTTGTCGCAATTTTATAATTTTATCAGAAGTTTCAAGATGTGTTGCAAGTGTAAAAAAAATTCACAGAATATATGTCTCTCGCACACCAAAAATTCTATTGCAAACTATACATATTTCTCAAGAGGAACTTCTATTCCAAGTTATAGTTGGAGAGAAGTTAAGTTAAGGTATCACTAGATTTTGGCAATATGTGTTTTGGTCACATCTTTCAATAATACATAATAAGTACTTGCTTTTATGGTTATTGAAGTGTTGGTTCGAATGGCGATTTATTGAAATGATGGGAAAGATTGCCCCATGTGAAAAATTACCTGCCACCTTTTTCATTTATTATAGACCCACGTGAGTGAACAACTTCCTGCATCCGGAAACCTATTTCATCTTCACACGAAAGTTTATTAATTCATTTTTATTCAACTGAGAAATTTCTTGAGTTGAGTTATTTTTCTACAAACTTTTGAAGCCAAAACTATATGAGTAATGGAAATCCCTATGTGGAGCACCAACAACATTCAAGGATATTTCTTGGAGGTTACCTATGCCATGCCTATTACTGAAGAACCCCCAAAGTTGTGTCGTGACTAGTGGCAATTAATATTCTAAGAAGAAAGTGAACTTGTTGTGGAATTGTTCCTCAATAGTGAATCATAGCTACCCATAATGCCAAAACATCAGGATTTGGGTCAACTAACCTGTTACCTATATACATTCCCCCAAGGAAATCTGATGCTCCTCATGTAACTAATAGAAAGAATGATGAATATCCATTGGTCAAGATGACCATCCCGAAAGGCATCCATGTTACAACAGACATTATTCCAAATATGAAGAAGCTTGGATTCATGGGCCATGATGTGTGGAAGTTTCCTAAACTAAACATGTCGAGGTAAATGACCTCAGTGCAAGTGGTCGAAGGACGGCCTACGCAAATTGTTCCAATGGAGTGGGCACGAGGACTAGAAAATTTAGGAATACTGTCGTCGATGCACATCCCCCATTTTGGTTTCACGACAGAATTCAATACGTGCATCAAAAAATTGTTGGATTTCTTCCATGGAGGTTGCTTCTGGTTGGGCCGACGCATTTCGGTGGACATCGACCTGATTGATTCAATCACTTGGTTGCCTCTTGTAGGGGTCGACCCAATGTCATTCTTTACTGAAAAGGAGCAAGACTTGGGCCTAGTCGACTCACGATGAAGGAGAAATACAACCTTGCAAGAGATAGGAGGGGCTTCTCTATTTCCTCTATCAATGACATAATTGTTCAGTTTGCAGTAAAAGTGATATCCAACAAGCTGCTTAGAAATATGCGCTCGAACCAGTGTACTATCGATACCATTGTTGTGACAAAGAAGTGTGTTGTGGGTGTGCAGATGAATTGGCCGAACTATCTGTTGAATGAGTTATTAACTGATGTCACTGATGTTGAAGAGAAAGGTAATCCATTTACCTATTCATGGATGTTAATTCTGACATCCTTTGTCGTGTGGGTCGAGCCAAATTACCAGGGGATGGATGTGCTTATTACATGTCTGGGCGCACACTACCAGAACCTATGGTATGAGAAGAACATCCCATATAGAAAAACTAAAAATAACATTAAGTTTTATTTACGTGTTGATGGATTGAGGCATTACATTGGGAACCAATGCCGGATTGCTACGAAGATTGTCCAACGGTTTCGCAATATTATAAGATTTTATGTCGATGCTCACCACATATATTTGCAACTGCGACAAGACCCCGAGCATTAATGGTTGAACATTGAGTTTTGGTTAACCAATGAAGACATTGAGATGATCATTTGGGACTGGCCCAAAGAATGGGGACAATATGTTCAAATGATAAACTATCTACTAAAATTGACCCACAGCCAGATGGAACGTCAAGAACTCAAGGAGGAAATAACCAGGAAGAAGAAAGCCCATGCAAATCCCCCTATGCAAGAAAAGAAAAATCCAGTACGACCCTGATGGATCTGGAACCGGGAGACAAGAGAAAAAGATCTGAAGAATTTAAGAAAAATCACAAGAAAATGAAGGTTGATAAAACTTCTAGAGCTGGTGGCCTTACTAATGATGATTATAATCTAATTGGTGATCAAATGGAGGAATTGGAAAATGAAACTCGACAGAATATTGAAGAGTGGAATACTGACTTGGTTGGAGGCATCACTGATTTACTGCAAACTCTTTGTGTCGCAGTAAAAGAATTCAGAGTATTGGTCAGTCAGGACCGATTCCAGTCTAATTCGCAAGAAACTAGTCCTTCTAAGGATCGACCTATGAAAGTACCATCATCGTGAAAACACCATAATATTCAAGTGTCTCCTAAGTCACTTGATTTGGGAATTCCAGAGCACAACGCCATTATCAAGGATATTGGTCATGTAAGTGTCGACTTTTCTGTGATCCCTATGTTTTTTCTACATAACATTCAACATGTTGAAGTAGATGAGATCAAGGAAAGAGAGCATGCGTTAGTGGAACAAATAAAACATTCAAATAATATTGTCGCATCTCTCAAGACCAAAGTGCGGGAGACAGAGCAGAAATCACAAACATGGAAGCTAAACAGACAAAGATTAGAGCATGTTATCGCCCTCGCATTCCATGTGCATGCCATGAATCATAAAAAGAGGGAATTACATATGAAATGGTCCCGGAGGCCCAAGTTATTTAACTTGGGGAAGTAGCTACCAACCTCCACCAACAAATTATAGAGTTAGAATCAAAGATGACTCCCAGTACACTCGTTGAGGTACTAGAAGCACGAAAAAATGAAGTTAGTAAGAATGTCCAAAAGATTTAGGAGGCCGAGGCACTCTATGCCAAAGCATATGCACAATTTTCTCATTCTTGGTAAACCTTGATGGATGATACAGAGTTGAAGAAAGTCACATAGCAGTTTCATACCACAGAAGCAAATCTTACCGGGTTGAAAATTTCATTGAAGAAGTTTCCTCCGGTTGAGAAAATGAGCAAGTCTCCCAACTTGAAAACATTGCAGTAGCAAGTTTCCAAACTACGAACACAACAACAAGACCGAATTAAACATGTTTCAAAGTTTCATGCTGAATCAAAACAAGTTATAGGGACCATCTATCAAGTCCACAAGCAGGTGCGACAAGCACTAGGACCAACAAGGGTTGAAACTTTGGAACATATCGGTTCCGAACTTGTGGAAAATTTTGAGAAAGTTAAAGGAGATGTTGAGATGTAAGAAAAATAAGTGATGAAGATATGTTAGGAGTTTCATAATAAACTCGATGCGACAGAGATCTCTGGTTGAAGTGGCTCGGGATGAGACACAAGTGAGTGTTGGGGGCTTGTTGGCCCTAGGAAAGTGCATACTAATTTTAGTCATAAATGTGAAGAATTCAGCCGCAAGGTGAGCAAGGCCATGACGAAAAAGGAGAAGAGTAAGTCAAATCCATGAATTTGAGCAAGGCCACAATGGAAAAGGAGAAGAGTAAGTCGAAACCATGAATTCGACCTATTTTTGAGGAAACACTAAATTACAAGTGAGTTAAGTTAGACTAATAGTCTATTTTTGAAATGGCAATGAATTTAAATTAGGTCGATATATCCTTTATTAATGTAATGGGATTTGTTAGGCTAGTTAGATAATCATTCGACTATTAGTTGAGAACTAGTCCAGGTTCGATCCATAAGTTGTGTGTGAATGGATCTTATAACGATCAGGGCCAAAGAGAGGGTTGATTCAATGATGGATAAGGGAGAAAGACGGTGTTGGTTAATATAGGGTGCTCTAGTATTAGCGAGAATGAGTACAACTGGCTGATAGAGGGTTATTGTGATTGATGTATGAAGGCGGGTGATTGCAATTGATGTATCAAAGGTGGGAAGGGTTATAGGCAATTGATTTCTTGAAGTTGATATGATGAGAGGCTATTCACTATTCTCTTAATTAGTGGGAATAAGAAATATATCCCCGACTGGAACTCTTCTCTCCAGTAAGTGCTGAAATAATAAATATATCCCTACCGGGTTATCTCCCTTCTAGAACAAGTGTGGAAATTCATAAGGAAAGCCCTCACAAGTGTGGCATGTCATATTAGCATGAAATCTCTTTCCTCAAAGAGAGTCTCCTTCCTACACCCTTCCTACAAGCCATTATGTAAAGCCCTTCCCTCGCTAGCTTGCAAAGAAGTAGAGGTTCATGCCTTTGAAGTGATATGCTTAACCACTATTCTGTGAACTTACATTACCCCCCTCGTTTAGCGGTGTAAGAAACGACCGAGACTGGAACCGGAACCAATTGGTGTTCTCAGTACGTCTCTGCAGAATTAGAAGCCACTAACTCTGTTTAGGAAAAAGATGACACCGAAATTCCAACAGTTTCTTAGTCATAGTCAGTCAATCAGTTTTTTGCGACTTGTTCATTAGTTCATGATCCATCTTCGGAGAGGAATTTCATTTTTTTATCTACCTTGCATGTTTACTAATTCATACTTCAATTCTCAATACTATAGCGGGGAATTCTGGTTGTTTTACTCTACGATACACCCCAACCCTTTGCATGCACTTGCTGGGAGCTAGATCTGCAAATTGGTATGTATTTCGGTTCATCCATTATGGAGTCATGCACAACAAATGTTTCTGGGGTCAATGGTAAATACATACCTTTTGGATTTTTACCTTATGGGTCCAAACTTGAATTTCTCTTTGGGTTCGATGAACTACCGCTCATCCCGGCAATCAAAATCTCTTTTTTCTATAATTAACTATACCTTTCATGAGGTCATCTCTGTCTGATAGGATAATATTCCTTCTGAACTAAATATATAGCTCTGGGGTTAGGCACAGATAGTCTCCTGGTTTTTCCCAGGCACAATAAGGTGGATTCGAGGAAGTTCTAAATTTTCATACGCTGATGTCCTGTGTTTTCCACAACTTCTGGAAGTCACTGGAATTTACATGTTGTGAAACATCTCGACGACAACTTTCAAATTTATTCTGCTGGATCGGATCAAACTTGGGAGCTCGTGGACCAACCTTCTGAACCTTTGGAAGATCCAGGTCATTTAAGTATCATCTATCGAGCTCCTCCTGTGGTAACAACATTGATGGTCTGACTAGGTCCTTCAGTCTTCGTCCTTGGTTCAGAGTTAACCATATTATTTTTCTTTTGGCGAGCCCGATCCTCCCATCTTGCAATCAGATCAGGGCAATATTTAGTTGCATGGTTGTTCACCCTACAATGGGAACACCACGGTCTTCTTGGGAGAGGGAAATCTCTTGCAAAATGTCATGCTTCATCACATGAAGAAGATTCAGACCAGATTCTATTTCATTTTATCAACGTGCCCACGTGCATAGGAAGAAGAATAGCCAGACCGGGGAATATTTTTGTTTATAAACATGCAACTATCAACATGATGCAAAGAAAAAGTAGAGAAGACCGTTACTATCAGGTTCAGAGCAACAGAGTCACTATGAAGAATTGCATGGGTGGGGCTTACCGCCTTGTTCTTCTTCTTTCTTTTCTGTGGATTTCTTATATTCTGTATGGATTACTTATTATTATCTCTCTGGATGTCTCGCTCACTTACTTATTTCCTTGGCTTGGCCTGGCTAGTTATCAAAATTATATGAGTAAATACGTTATAAAATAAGCAACATTTCAACTTTCTCTATGGTGCTTATTTTCTCTGGCAGGCCTCCCTGGCTAATTGAAGTCGGATGGGATTGGGGAAAGGAGATTAATTTGCTAAAGCATAATATATAATTACCTGGAGACTTTGAGGTCTCTATGGTTTGACATGTTTCTTTAGGCTATCTCTAGTTTCCAAACAATTTATACACGGAGACGTTTTACAATTTTTTGCAAGATACAATTAGTGACTCGCCCGACGCAGGAGGGTGAGGAGCCTGCTTAAATAAAAGGCTCATCTCAGTCAGTCCACCTGCCAATTCAGAGTTTCGATAAAGATTGATTTCAAGCTCATCTCGGTAATGATGACTTGCCTTACTTAGTCAACTTATATTTAATTATTATATTTATTTATGTTCATGCATGCTATCCTCGCGTGTTCATACTTCAATGCTTCATCCTACTTATGAAATGGATGGTAAATTAGCCATATTAGCTCTGCTAAGGCCAAGGTTAATGCAACTAGTTGGACTAAATCCTAGATATGTTGTGAGTATTTCTTATAGACGGATTACACATAACATGGGACTAATAGCAAGGACGTATACATGCGAATCTTACCAAAAGGGAGGAACCGGTTAGAGACAATAATAGTTGGGGGACATGGACAAAAATATCCCTATTGAAGGAAGGATCTCATCCCATTCACTGTAGGATGATCTGAGCCCTATGGAGAGAAAAGATATCCCACAATTCACTTCTATGAGTTACAAGACACTTTTATTATAACCTCAGATCCCGAAAGCTGGTCCTGACTTCTAAGAGAAGGTTTTCTCATAGTTGTCCCCATGAAGCGATTCATTGAATGTGAATTATTTTAGGAAGGTGGTTCATAAAGCCAAAATCTCTATTGGAAGCCTACCCGACTAACTTAACTTTGACTTGGCCCTTGCTGGCCATGGTAAGGTTTGAATATGCTTCCATTGACTGGCCCCTTGAGAGGCTAACCATCCAATTTAAAGAGCTTAGATATGCCAGGCTCTATAATATACACAATGTGAAATCGTAAAATGTAAACCATGTTCTGGTAATTACACTAACCACTCTTGTCTTCCTATAATTGCGAATTAAGTAAAAGCATGGACGTGTTGTCTACTATCAAGAGCGTAGTAATATACATTCGTGAAGCTAGCCAGAAATAAATCTATTATGTGTGATTTAATTACCCATAAAACAAATTGCTTAAAAATAGACAAGAGTATTTCATCACCTGAAAAGTAACATGCATCACTATTCCTTACAATTGAAATAATGGAAACAATAATAATTTACAACCTGGAATCAATACCTGATGACTCGCATAAAACATAAACAATACCATGTTAATATTGTGATAAGTTGAAGTGTAAATTAATGCTTGGATTATATAGCCTCGCATTTGGCACTTATCTGAGGTTAACCAATAATCTTTCCAAGTGCATGAACTTGTAAAGTTGTTATTCATACTAGTATCTAGTACCTGTAATAAAATACATAGATGTAGAGTCGAATATAATAAGAGTTTTATCAACACGTTCCACTCTTTAAGATATTGTACTTCATTTTTATAATACATTCTAAGTAAAGCTCAGCCTTATCATATGTAACATGCTCGCCAATAAGCCTAATAAGCCTAATAGTCATCAATAGTACTGACTGGCTTAAGCGAAGTTCACAAAATGGTGGTTAAGCATATCACTTCAAATATTTATTTCACTTACCAGAACCAACCAACCAAACCAACAGGCCTAAGGCTTTGAATATATTTGGTAGTGATTCTATTGCTTGAACGACACAAAGCGACAACCGAGTGAAGCGAAGTGCTAGTTTCAAAGCCAAGGTTCCTAAAGCCAAATCCAACCTGCCTTATCAATGTTTAGATCGGTCAGAATTCTGTCTTTCCCGATCGGTGTGAGGAAAGAGAGTATAAGTAAGGTCCTAGCCTTTTATTCCCCCTCAAAAAGCTCTGCGATTTTGGGATAATATGGTCCTGACCTGAGCGAGCTACCTATGGGAAAGGTTCGCCCAGCATTACTATGGTTCCTTCCTTGAAGTGCTTGGAAATATTCCGCCAACCATGAAATGACTCAAAGGATGAGTAAGATCAATGCCTGTGTTTTTACTCTACCAAGGGTGAGGGGTGGTTAGTTTAAGAGAGTTGAAGCATGCATTGATGGCGGTTTTAGTTCTGAAGATAAGGAAACTGCATGAGGAGCAACCAGCCTAATAAATAACAATATTTGGCTAGTCAGTTTTAGAGAAGTTAGAATGGTCCATCATGAGTAAAGTATATCTCTGCAGAGATCCTGTTGCGTTCAATTGGATGATATCCTGTAGGGATGTACCCAGAGATACAAGCTTAAAGTTCATATTTATACAAATGTTGAACAGAATGGGTACATATATGAGGGTAAGGATACTAAAGAAAGAAGCAGAGGAGTCAAAATGGATTGGAATGGAGCAAGGTATGAATTATAGTGGAGCACTGATCCATGACTTTATACGTTCATGCTTCTGTGACATGGAAGGAAAATAAAGACTTATTATTAGCGTAAGCCCGCACAGAGGAGTTGCTAATTATAGGAACGACTTTCGAAAGGAAGCTACGCCTTGCCTAGTGGCAAAACAGATCCTGTCAGGGTTTTAATACACAGGAAAAACTCCTTAGATTACTGCTACATTGAGAGCTATAAAAAAGGTTGTATTCACTAACTAGCTACGGAACTAGTTTTGTGGCTTTGCAATAAAAGAAGAACCTATTTGTTAAAGTAAACATGGCCTCATAAATAACATGGGGATGTTGTACATGGAATCCAAGGGAAAAGTATTGTGGAAGATCAGAGAAGATTAGCCAGTGCGGACTTAATGGTGAATCAATAAGATGATTCCTGACTATCCTTTAGACTCCGATGCACCTGATAGAACGATCTTGACATATCCCGCTTATTGCAATCTGGAGTAGGATCTCGACAAAGAAAGACGATCGTGAGAAGATGACGACAAAGAGGAAAAAAAAGACATGAGAGCTCGAGAAAGACAAAGAAAACTCATTTATTGTAAAGAAAATGTTGAGAGAAGTCTGTAGGCTGTGTGCACATGCTAAAAGTGTTCTAGATATTTCTCATGTCAAATGAAGAACGTTGAATGTTTTTGCAGTTTTTTCCGTATAGGTTTTCATGTTAAATCTATGTGTCCATGATGTGTGTTAATATTGTGTATGAATATTTATGATTTTGTTGATATTTATGAGTTTGTTGCACTCGTATTGACATAATATTATGGAATGTTAGATAACAATGATGGTAGACATGTTTTATATCTGCATACTTATATATTGTGTATGTGTCGATGGATCGGCTTACTTTACTTGTACACATGTGTGACGATAGTTCATCCCTCTGTTTTGGTCAAGTGGTCTGTCAATGTTGTCATGAAGAAGTCACCTTCCATAACTGCAAAATCATGATTCTCCATAGGTATCTCAGGTGAGACCTCACTTGCGTCATAGGTGTTGCCTACGGAGTTACACTCTATCGGGTCAGTGCCTTGAGCTTTGTTGTACGAAAAAGGAAAACTGAACTTGGGTTAGTAGAGTCTATGCCAACAAGATCCCGACTCAGAAATCAGGTTCTAAATCTTCCTCCCTACTTTGCAGCACTAACTATAAACCACTCTCGGTGGTGAGGCCACAATGGAGTGTGGAAGAAAACACCTTCATTTGTTTTTAACGCTAAGTCATTCTTATGTTTCAAGTTCTAACAATTACACATCATGCCAAGGAATGCAAAAGTGTGACATTTGCATCATCTACTTCTGGGCGTGTGCAAG
>LPNX011061333.1:67180-84680 GCA_001517045.1 Pseudotsuga menziesii | reverse complement strand
TACAGATGTTGTAAATCCACTAGTGTTGTCTCTTGGGAGACCTGTAGGATATCCTTAAGCCCCAAACTATTCATTTACTGCCCGATTCCGATAAATGTTCCATGGATCCTTCAATGGACTCTGTAGGGCTTACTTCCTTGGATTTCCAATCTACAGATCAAACTACTGTTTCTTTAACTGAAAGAAAATCTTCTGTTTAGATTTCTGCATCCTCATTATCCATAATAACCATCGATGATACAATACCTTTGCCTGACTAAAAACTGCCCGAGATATTACCTTTTGAAGTTTATAAAATGAAATAGTGGCAGTATAAATCCTGCACACAAATTACAATCAGTTCTTTGGATATCACCTTCACTGACTAGGAAGAGCCCATTCACATTAATTTAATTGATAAAGACCAAATTGACTGGGAAAAAACAAAAGGTTACAAATATGCGCATCTAGGCACTGTCAAATTAGGACTTGGTCCGTTAGTACGACCCTATATGAATGTTTCTTCCTTGTGTTGTGTTTTGGATACCCGCCACTTAGATTTTGCTGATGCTTTAATTGGAGGATTTGAAGGCCCCTTGCACAATGGCCCATTTTTTGGCACTATCTTTCCTAAGTATTCTGTCAGCCTTGATGACCCCTACATCTATGATTTACTCAAGGCCTATATTCGTCCCTTAGGATTTAAAATGGACACTGGCTCTAAAATCATCCAGCTTAAATCTTTGGTTGTCATCTGCTTTGGAAATGATTCCCTTCCACCTCTTACCCCTAAAGTCCATGAAAGCTCGCACCTACTAAGTATGGTAGAAACTGATAAGTCAAAAAAATCTACACCTATCACCTTTGACTGGACTGGCATCAGTTACCCAAAGCAATGGGAGGTAAGATATAGAGAGTTGAGAGACTTTGAAAAAACTAAAAACCAACAACTCTCTATTCCCAAATCCCTTGTCTTTGACAGATATTCAAACTCTTTTAAATTTCCTGAAGGGTTTCCTTCTCCCCAATTTGCTCCACCTCTTGTAAGATCTTCCTCTATGAATAATAATTTTGAAAGATCAGCCTTGTTTGAACCTTGTTCTTCTTCCCATCTTTCTTTTTCAGGTGTTCATAACAATGAGCACAAAGGTCAGCATGCAGACTGCCCTGCCTGCAGAAAAGCACTTGAGAGACTAAAAATCAGAAACAAAGGAGTAAGCTTGTACATGATGTCTCTCCCTAGAAGTAGCCTTGGTTTTACCTCCACAAACCCACAGGGTAATACCTCATTCCATCCAGGAAGAAATCTTCCTGATACTCCATTTCGACAGTTTGCTCATGATGGTCTTTCTAAAAGAGAGTTCATGCCACATAGATCATCAAATCCACACGAAAGTGTCTCTGATGAAATAAAGTTGCTTAATTACAACAATTATTAGCAACAACTGACTGGCCAAAACATCAATGACATAGCCTTTGATATTTTAATTCTCAGACAAAAAGCTTAGATAGAAAAAGAGCACATTTCCTTGCTCGAAGCTAAAATTGATCGCTTGCTTGCAGGACAAGAAGAAGTAAAAACTGCTATTATCTTAGCAAGCGGAAAATTAGAAAAAAGGCTAGATGTCCTAGGAAAAATGATGGCCAGAACAAAAAATGTAAATAGTAAAAAGAGCCCTGTAAGCCAAACTACTTTAGAGCTTGCAGCTAAAGGCCATAAAATCAAACACGAAAGAAGATACTCTTTTGGAATGATGAGTATCCAAGAAGAAGACCAAAAAACCGAATTCCTTTTTGGTCAAGAAATAGAAGAGCTTCAAGAATTAAGAAATATGGTCTCCCAGTTCAAACAAATGCCAAATGCCCTCCCAGATAAATATTTATCGGCATTCAGAATCCCAAAAAGAGAAAATATTGGATCCTCAAATCCATACAACCAAGGTCATACTAATCCTTAGATAACAAGTCCTCTCCCTGTTTTTTATACTGAAATGTAAAATCTCTCTGACACTTCTCCTTCGTCAGTACCTCATTCCCTTAGTTTCGGGATAAATGGGATGAATAATTTAATCTCCCAGATGCCTGATCAACCTGTGTTGAACATACAATGTCAATCCCGCGCCCAGATTAGATCTGCCATCCAGCTTCTATCAAATTGGGTCTTGTACAAAAGAACATAGGAAAATACAATAACTGGCCAACAACTAGCACTCCAGCTGGTTGCTGGATTTTCAGGGCTAGCCTCAGAATGGTGGCGCTGGATTCCCCAAGAATCTAGAGAAGAAATGTTGAATGCAGAAGATGCAGACCAACAAATTCGTACTGCCCTTGGTAAAGAATTCTATGGTCCTGATGAATATGAAGATTATGAACATGCATCTTTATTTATGTCTTCCAGAATATGTGACCTAAATAAGAGTGAAGAATATTTTTGCTATATGCAAAAAATGTTGATTTCTTCTGGCAATGCTGATAAGCCCGCATATCTGAAACATTACTTGAGAAGCTTTCCTGGCCATGTTCCTGATGCTGTTGAACAACACCTTAAAGATAAAAACATCCCTCTGTCAAGTCTTTCCCGTGCCCAATTGCATGGATTCATCATGGAAACTTGGTAAGAGCATTGTCTGGAGAAAAGAGTGGCTAAAGATTTCAAGCGACACTCTTCAATGTTTTCCCCGGGATTTTGTAAAGATGTTGCAAAAATGCCAGATTGGGGGTGTGGCGCCCACAACGAAGGACACTTCGGGCGTGAATCATGTAGTTGTAAGAAGAAACAATAGCCCAAATATACTAGTGTACCTAGATTTCATCAAGACAAAGGCTATAAGCATAAAAAAGGCAAAAGATTTCAAAAGAAAGCCTACTTTAAGAAAAGATCTGAACCTACAGATAAAGAAAAATGTTTCATCTGCGGTAAAAAGGGTCACTGGGCTAACAAATGCCCAAATAAAATTAAAAATCCTAGACTTGCTGCCATGTTTTTAGAAGACCTGGATCCAGCCTGGTGGGATCTAGCTTGGTGTGCAGCAGGAGACTACCCTGAAGGTGAACACGTCTTCTTACCAGAAGAAGGAGATTCCTTTGATTCCAACCCTGCCTTAGATAAATTTGCTCCAAACTCATTTGAATCTTCTTCTTCTAATTCTGATGAAGAAGCAAATTTAGGAGGATGCTCTGGTCCTCCTGATTTCAGTTTTTATATGTTCTCTTTCAACCCGCCTAAGGTCTCCTCAGAATTTAAGATTGCTGAAATAGACAAAGAATTGTTTGCGACCCCAGTCTATCAATATATGAAAAGGCAAGATCTGAAAGATGAAAGAAGAAAGCTTTTAACAAGAAGAAAAGCAAAAGAAAAAGTATCAGAAGAAAAAGAGAAATCTGTCTCTCCAGAAATTAGCAAGAATCCAGCATTCTACTAGCCTACTGATTTATACAAAGGCTATCCTGATCATCACGAGGATAGACAAAAGTTTAGAAAAGATAAAGAAAATCTGATAAGACTACAGATCAAAGATAAGCAGTATTCCCTAAAGAAGCTGGTAAAAGAAATAGAGGAATTGAAAAGAATGCTTGAAATAACAACAAGAGAAAGAGACCAGTCCTTTGATGAAGAAATGTGCAGAGCCTATGCCGAAGCATTATAGTCACCAAAAGATGCTGAAAGTCCAAAACATTCTTAGAACACTAGCGATTCAGGAACAGAAGACTGTCAGGATGATGAACCATCACTAGGATCTCTAGGACTATTCACTGGTCCTAAATATTTCATTAAAATAAAGTTTTGTCCATCTGAATTCAAATCTTGTGAGCTTGATTGTTTGATAGATTCAGGTTGCCAAATGAATTTGGCAAAAGAAAATTCTATACCATCTTTTTACTGGGAAAAAACAAACAAACATGGTGTAGCCATTGAAGGAACTCTTGTACAGCTCAAAGGACGAGTTCCAGATTTTCCAATAAGCATCAATGGAATAAAAGAAGTTCTGCATCTCAACAGACTAGACGACCTGAAAGAATATTGCATCATAGGATCACCCTTCTTGCATAAAGTCAGCCCCATTACAGTGGATGAGCCCAATATGAATTTTTCTTGTACAATAAATGGCAGAAGAGTTTCCACCCCTCTATACTATTCTGCTTCTTACAAATGTAAGAATCTTGTTCCCCAATCTAACCCCACTCTTAGTCTTGCAGAACTGTTCAAAATGGAAAGATGCATCGCTTATGCCGAAATGCACAAAGAATCTGCCCTCTTTGAAATTTCCTCTAAACTAGAGAAGGATTGCACGTCAGAGTCACCTAATGCATTTTGGACCAGGGAAAAATACTTTGTTTCCTTACCATTTAACCCCCTAGAAAAACCAAAAGCTCAAAAAGCCTCTCGTGCCCTTATGTCTCCCTCAGAAAGAGAATTTTGTGCAAATGAAATCAAAGAACAATTGGATAAAGGCCTTATAGAACTTTCTAAGAGCCCTTGGGCATGTCAAGCATTTGTTGTCAATAAACACTATGAGATAAAAAGAGGAAAACCCAGACTGGTTGTGAATTTTAAACCCTTGAACAATATCCTTGAACCAATCCGTTACCCTCTGCCTGATAAATCTAGTCTATTGCAAAGAATAGCAGGATGCACCATTTTTAGCAAGTTTGACCTGAAGTCTGGTTTTTACCAGATTGTAATTGAAGCAAAAGACAGGTACAAAACTGCCTTTGTCGTTCCTCATGGACAGTATCAGTGGAAGGTCCTTCCATTTGGCATTAACAATGCACCATCAGAGTTCCAGAAAAGAATGGAAGATATCTTCAGAGAAAAGAAATGGGCATTAGTATACATAGATGATATTCTTATTTGTTCCCGCAATCTGCAGGAACATTTGAAACATCTTCAAGAATTTTATTCTTTGGTTTTGTCAAAATCCAAAATGGAAATTAGCAAAAAGGACATTGAATTTTTAGGATATAAAATAAGTAAAGGATAGGTGATCCTCCAAGACCATGTCCTAAAGGTTTTTGATAACTTTCCTGATCAGATCTTAGAAAAGGTTCAATTGCAAAGATTCTTGGGAAGCCTAAATTATATTAGGCCATTCTACAAAGGACAGACAGATGATATTCATTTGCTGCAGCAACGACTGAAGAAACATCCCCCAAGATGGAATAAAGATATGACGGATGCAGTAAAGCAAATCAAAGAAAAAGTAAAACAATTTCCTCCATTCTCACTACCATAAGGCTCGGGTCAAATGGTGATTGAAACAGACGCCTCCAACAAATCTTGGGGAGGTATTCTCATAGAAAAACATGGTGATCAAGAAGAAATCTGCGGCTATGCTTCAGGAGCATTCAAAAATGCAGAAATCAATTATCCATCAAGTCACAAGGAAATCCTCGATGTCAAAAAGACTGTAAACCATTTCAAGCTTTATCTAAAACCTGTCAAGTTCATTATTAGAACAGATCTGAAAATAATGCCTGGTATATTCAAGAATGAAAATCTTATGGCAGAAAATTGTTCTAGGATTCTAAAATGGTTTCTTTGGCTGCAAAAATTTGATTTTGAAATTGTATATAAACCAGGATATTTGAATTGTGTTGCTGATATGCTAACCAAAGAAGAATTACAGGAGAAACCTAGCCTCAACATGTTTGGCTATGGAGCATCCAGCTCATCAAACAAAAAATCGAAACTCTGCATCTTCAATGATCCCTTGACAGAAGAAGAAAGAGAATACTTTTTGAATTATGCCAGCAAAAAGGAAGCAAATAAGTATCTTGCCCTCTCCTTGATCCAACAAGTAAATGCCTCTCCTCTGAAAATACAAATATTGGAGAGATGGGAAAACCAGCCTATAAAGGATTAGAAAATGCCATGCACCAGCTTCAGCAGCTTAATCACGTTTGGGTTGATACAGCTTATACAGATGGACGAGAATTGTATTATATGGATATCGGTCCAGGATTTTTAACATGGAATAGTTATAACCTCATATTGCAGTTCTGCAGAGAACAAGGAGAAATAATAATTTGTTGAGACCCTTCTACACTGGTGCAACAACAATGGTCCGAATGGACAGAAGTTTTCCTTGATAAATTCTGTCCAAGAAAAGATTGGGTTCAACGACGTGCAAATTTCATTCTGCACCTTCAAGCAGATATGATTGTAGCACACCACAATCATATGTGGTTTAAATTTAAACTGCGACATCTTGGAGGAGCTTACTGTCCTCTTGAACTCCCTATTTTCACTCAGCAGAAATTCAGAAGAATGGACAAAAAAGGTCACCTCTTAGATCATAAAATTCATACAAGAAGAATTCCTTTAAACCTTAAAGTTGAATCCATTTTTCAAGGATAATTCTGCTGTATTCCTAATGAAGTCATGCTCGGATCCGATGTGGAACAGTGTTTCTCAAATTGCTTATTTCCGGATACCGAATTTGGTTTAGATAATGATTCTGACTCTGATAGATTCACTGGTTGTACATGTGGGGAAAACCCATGTATTTGTAATCATGACAATGAATAATGGAAAGCATCGTGGGCCGCTAATAGTAGCTCCACTTTGTAAAAATTCTAGTCTAGTTGTCAATCCGTATATTCCTTCACATGGCTTGGGTGACTTACCCAACAAAAGGTACGATTTGATCCAGTTTACCGGCTAAAATATGTATAAATAAGGTACTCCTCCCCTCATTTATGGGGCGAGTGTTTTTTGAGTCTAGTAAGCTTTCTGCATTTTCTCTCTGTGTCGAGCACTGTGTATGCTCTCCCTCTGCGCCTCAAGCGATCAGCTGGGATCAAAAGCAGTGATCTCACTTGTAATAAGTCTGTAAAACCAGTAGCATATGCTCTCCCTCTGCACTTAGTGTGATCAGCTGGGATCAGAAACTCTGGTTAGTGTAAGTTTGCGCTTGTGATGATCTTCGCCCTCCGAAGACGAACAAGTTTTTGAGTCTATATTAAGAAGCTGCTTTCATCAATTGCGTTTTCATGGTGACAACCTCAAAGGAGCATGCGCAAATATTCAAAATACAAATATATATGAAAGGGTACAAATGCAATATGGAGTGTTGCCACGACAAATTCTCTAGGAGAGCGCCCAAACTAGAAGCATCTATGTTACAAGGAACTCCATTAATCAATCCACCTTTTGTGATTTCTCTAAGTTCCCACATCTTCTTCTTATCACATTTGCACGTCTTCATCCTGCAACACCTATTGCGTCTTTCCCCAAATATGCCTATAGTCCGAATTGTGCCCAAGTCTACCCCACATATTCGCAATAGTGTGCCCTCCTACTAAGGAGCATCTTTCGTTAGACATACACCTCGCTACAATTCAATTTACTTATTGTGCCTTGTTTCAATTGGATGATGTCTCGTCTTGCCTCAACGCTTTCTCAATATATAATCTTCCCAAGTGTGTTAAGGGGGTGCCCACCAGTCGCAATCCTTTCATCACACATCTCGCCAACTTTGAGCTGAATTGTAAAGGGACATTTGCATCAATGCATATGCTTGCCAATAGGGATTGGTCCCTATACCATAATACCAAGGGTTACACCCCTTTTGCTCCTTTTCATACAACCTTGTCACATAACATAATGTTATTTAATTTATAAAAAAAAAGTAATTATAAAAATTATAAAAAAATAAAACTAAATAAATTCATGTTGGCTCATAAAATAAAATAATTAAAATCAACATAGATCCATCTTAAACCGGAATTTATCAAACACTTAGAAGGAACAAATTTCTTCAAGTGTGAATTTTTACTAAATATGTAAAAAAATTAAGATAAAAAAGGTTTACATCTAAAAAAATTGGATCCCTCTTGATGCTTGATATATCCTAAGTTAAGATAGATCTATACTATTACTAATAAAATAACTTATGTAACTCTATCCCTTAAAGATTTATCAAATATTTTGATCCAAATATCTTTTTACTAATTCTATTTTCAATAAATCATGATTTACTTTATGTTTGATCATGTATAATGTATGTATGTAAATATGATTGTATTTTGTACAAGTGGTACATAAATTAATTCCTGAAATACAATCAATACACACTTTGCAGTAGAATAATATGTGTGTGTTGCCTTATCCTTGAAATAGCTACATATGGCATGTTTAATTATTTAATGTGTTTGTTGGCATGATGCAATATTCCTCTAATTATATCCACTTAGCCTTCCATTGTTGGAATGGGATTATTTCCATTCATCTCACACGTTTTGAAGTTTGGCAGGAAACTTGTTATGTATTTCCCATTGTTTTTTAAACATAGACGGCTTCGACATATATTTCCCATGGTTGCCAACCGTGGACGACTCCATTGACGCGATATACACGTGGATTTTTTCTCTCAACCAAATGACAGAAGAGAGAAAGGCCGGATGTTGGGAACATACCCATTATCATTATTTCCAAGTTCTGTCATTCTCCATTATGATAGACAATAAATATGAGTGAAAACAAGCTCTTAGCCATTTAATTTATGGTTTTTACCTTTTCAATGTACATTTTTTCCCCACTTTTATAGTTTTCAGTGTACAAGTGTTCTCCTCGACCGATATGTTTGTGACGTTATGTGTGGGTGGACTTCATCTAAACACATTGAGTTGACGAGGACATGTTATGGCAGAAGCAACCTGATTAGGGGACCCAAAATGTGACACCAAAATCATCTTTTATCTAGAGTGTTCTTGATCTTGACTTGTTAGCAACTTAACACTTTAACTTGTTTAAATATTTGCAGTTTACTATGTATTTTGTTTGAAGTATTGAAGGACTGTAGCACAGTTGGATTGTAGAGAGGAGGATCTAGATTACTCATTTTTTCATAGAATGGAGATGAGCGTAAAAGTAGCGACAATTGCGATCTTGTTACCAGTCGTCCTATATTGCATCTTGCGTGGAGGTAATTATATTTTTTATTCACAACCATATAATGGTATAGGCTACTTGAAATTTGAGTGCTAGTTGATACTTGGAAGGCCTTTATATATATATTTTTACTTGTAGTTATTCTAACCCTTCATTAGTCATTGTCTGGTTAAATATATTTGTTGATATTGTATGTAGTTTTACTAGTACTGATATGGTTTTGAAGGTTACCCATGTGATCATGAATGTTGGTATCCGCATGGTTTTGTTATTGACAAGATTTGTGACATTGGGTGTTATGTGGGTTTGTGAAATTGTATAAGTAGATATTTATATAGTTTTGTTGTTGACAGGATATTCAATATTGGTTACTGATGGCTATGAATAGTATTCATGTGAATTCACATGGTTTTGTTGTTGACAAGATTTGCAACATTGGGTCTAGTGTGGGTGTGTGAAATTGTATGAGTATGTATTTATAATGTTGTGTTGTTGACAGGATTTTCAATATTGATTACTGGTTGTTGATATGGTTATGATAGGTATTCATGTGATTATGAATGTGTTGCAGCTGCAACATTTTTTTCCAAAATTCAAAAAAAAAATTGGGACTCTCCTTTAATTCGTTTTTCCTCAGTTTTTGGTTTTGCTTGATGTTTGAATAAAGATTACTTTTATGCGGGACATGTTTTAATGTTTGAATTAATTTTGCCTTGCCATTGGAAGTGTTTTGGAATTTTGAGTCGAGAGTCTAGTCATCTGCGCGTCCGCTGTTGCGGAAAAGAACAAGACATCAAGTCTGAGTCAAGTGTATTTGGTCTCCGAGGCATTCTTCTTTATCGGCATTTGTTTTGCGATCCCGTCGGAACCCTTGTCTATGCGTCTTCCGCCGTTGCGGAGAAAGTACTGCGAAGTTTTCTTAGAGTTGTTTCATCCTTTTCCGATCCCCGCCATTTTATCTCGCCGGTCCTTGGTTTTTTCAACTTTTGTCGTTGCGGCTCCAGAAATCACTATGATTTCGATAGTTTGATTTATCTTATCCGCTTGATTGATGTTTTTTCGCTTGAGACATGTTTATTCTTACTCCGCTTTGCTGGTCTGCGGAACTCGTTTTGTTTACAGGTTCGTCGTTGCAGCTCTCTAACCATCTTTTGACCCGAAGCCCTAGTATCACGAGCTCCGATGCGAATGTTGATTTGTTTCTCCGCCAATGCCATTGCGGGTTTCTCGATCGTTTCATCGTCCGCCATTGCGGAGGCGATGTTGATAAGATCGCCGATCCCTTAGTCTTTTGTCGCCCGATGATCTTATTTTTCCCGCCGATTGCATGTTGACTGCGACGTATATATTTTGGGGTTTGGAGGTTTATTATTTTATTGTATTTTGGTGATTTCTCTGTGCTGTCGTTTTTGCTCGAGCAGACCAAGGCTTTCACTGTCGGTACATTCACTCCTAGGTGGCTGCACCGTGGAAGTTCACCGGTTTTTCTCCACCAGTCGCGCAGCACATTTCCAGGTAGGCCCTTATGCCCGTTTTTACCGTTCTGTTTGATTGGTCGAACTTTTTTTTGATTCTACGTTTAGTGGTTTCCTAGGTTTTCCCATCCCAGTTTGTATATATATTCAAGTTAAATAGTATGGCTTCCCGGTGGGGAATTTTTGTAGTTTGCTTGATGATGACTCTCGCGGCCGTTGAGGGTTTGCAGATCGCACTCGATTGCAGGGGAAACCGGTGCAGAAGGCTGTTACGCTGTCTGCACTAGTTTCCCCCAATCTGCGTATGGCCATCCGGGGAGGGCTTTCATGGTTTTATTATGAGATGTCGGGTTGGTCTCCCTAGTTTGTGAACCAGGGTCGCAGCGGTGAAATTGTTTCACTCGAATCTGAACCCTGAACCAGTTTAGGATAGAATGCATTACCTAGTCAGGCTGTGAGGCAAGCGTGTTTACATCAAGTAGCTTCCTCTTATGGTTTATGAGTTAAGTGCGCTATCAGTGCAGTGTCCTCACTTGGGATTTGGCACCTCTTTCTTCTGCGTAGCGTTTAGGCCGTAGCGTCGAGAGGGGGTTTCGAGACTGTGTTCTTGTTGACGAGAGGGGGAGGATTTTCGTCGTGATTTTCTAATTCAAATCTACGAATGTTGGTTGAGAGCTGGTTTTATCCCTGGGGCAGATTATTTTTATGCGGGAACACTTGGTTTTTTGAGCATTGTTATTTATTCTTCATATCTGCACTCATGTTTAGCATAGATGAGGTAAAATGCTTGTACAGTTGCCTCCATTTTGAATGTTATCTGGTAATGACCCAACAGAACCTAAAAGCAATTTCTATACATGATAGGGAAATTCCTCAGAATCCAATATGTCTAAACGTCAGAAGAAGAAGGCCCTCGTGGTAGAATAGGAACCCAAAGTCGAAATCGTTACCAGAGTCGAATACACCTATGAGGACACCAAATGCATAGTTGGAGTGGAACCCGAATATCAGTGAGGGGAATTTACAGATTAATAACCCGCCGAGAAGTACCTAACATAGGTTTTGAAGAAGAAACCATCTATGCCAATATAGAGAGATCTTCATTGATGAAAATTTCTACTAGACCTGAGCTTTTTCCATGCTCAGAGGTGATTGGGTGGATTCTGCCCAGGGCAGATGTAACCACCATGATTTTGGAAAATGTTGATAAATAGGGTTATGCTGCTTATAGCCCTGGGTATGTGGCACTGGCCTACCACTTACTAGAAGCACAGGTGTACTTGACTGAGGATTGGCTGAAGGCAATTAAGATGGACCTAGTCGAGACACTGAAGAGGATGCTCATGCCTGGTAAGAAATTTAGAACTAGGCTGACCGAAGAATATGACGCTGCAAGTCTAAGAACCCCTTACAGGTTCATTGCCTTGATGCTGATTCAATAGGATTTTCGGGAAGGCCCACGATAAAAGCTTCAAATTGGAGTGGGTTCCTATCATTTTCTATGTTGCAACAAAGGGGACAGCGTTCAATTGGGCAAACATTGTGTCCAACAGCCTCTCAGCCTACATTGCTTCAGCATTAGGAGGGGTGTCCCAGAAGAGATCAGAGTTCTACATGAGCTCTATACTGATTGATTGCATACTATGCAACCAACCCTTCCCCAATATGAGGTGTATCTGGGACCGGGAAAGAACACCAGTTTACTTAGCATACAAGCCATTGTGGGCCCACAAATACCACAGTCACTATAGGGAAGTGTGTGAACACTTCATTATGCCATTGTATACCTTGATTTTCTTTAAAGAGTGCAACTGCATGTCGGAGGAGGCATTGCAGGTGATTGAAAAATATGCAGACTATTACTTAACTGAGGATGGATCATATTTCAGAATGTTTGGATGCTCCAGAGCACCCTCACTAATTCCTAAGTATGCCACTGACTACGTAGTCCACAAAGAGGTAGTTAGACAACTCTTTTTAGATGGCATAGAGAGCTTTCTGTTTCAACATAAGAAAGCAGGTTACCCTCCTTTGCCATTCAGATTGGGAAGCTACAAGTTTACTAGGGTGAAGAAAGCTGACGAGTTCATGGAAGAGTTGGGAAAATTCCATTTTGGGGAAATGTGTTTCCACAGGAATGATTCCCGGAATAAGGTGGAAGAGCACTGCAAAGAGGCAAATGTACATTTTGAATACACAAGCCACTCGGACAAAGAGGAATCCATTTTCCGCAGTGCACAAAATATAACAGCCTTAAGAAGGTGGTTTAAGAAGAAAATCACAACCAAAGGTGGAAAACAATAGGATGAGCAAGCAAAGGCAGACGAGGAAGAGGAAAAGAAAAGAAAGATGGATGAGGAGCTGAAGAAGCAGGAAGTAGAAAAGCTAAAGCTGACAGAGACAGTGACAGAGCAATCAAGTTCCAATACAGCAGACAGTTAGGCTCAGGACTTGCGGAACCCTGATATTCAAGATCCTGAGGTAGCTGCTGGCAGCACACCAGGACAGGATATGGTCCCCACCCTTAGGATAATCCCTTTTGAGAAGAAGAAAGGGGAGGAGGTACCATATTTCAACACTATCTTTTATGATAGAGAAAGGAAAATGATAGTAAAGAGGACCGAGAGAAAGGTCGAAACTGTGGGGCAGTCTGGTAAAATGATAAATGATACAATTGTAGTATATGGGACAGACAAGGACCCTAGGTTCACTATCAGAGTGAGGGCTGAATTGATCCATACTTCCGAGGACAATGTAGATCGAGTAATGACTGATCTTGAACAGTCAAAGAAGTCCTCTTCCTAGCTCAAAGATACCCTGAGAAGAGAAAGAGAGAAAAATAATAGGTTGAAAAGAAAGTTTGAAGACATACAATAAGAAATAAAGTCTTCAAAATCTGAGCTCCAGTCCCTCCAAGTAGAGAAGAAATCTATGGAGGCTACCCAAGAAAGTCTGGAGAAAGTGCAGCAAGAATGTCAAGGGTTGAGGGTAGAAAAGGAGCAGCTGCTAGGCAGGATAGGGGAGTTGGAGCTGCAGAAGGCTACCTTGGAGGAATTTGAGAGGCAATCTCAAGGGCAGAATGCAGAAATTAAAGAACAGATTACCTCGTTGACAGCAGCTCTAGAAGAGGCCAAGGAACAACAGGTCAGTCTTCATCCTTTCAAGGCGCACGTTCTGGCACAGAGAAGCAAGATGCACCAGCTACAAGTGACCATAGAGGAAGAGAGGTGCAAGGTCTTGCAGGTGGACAATCCGCTGGAAGAGATTATAGAAACCTCTTCATACTTTGTTGGCAGATGATAGGACATCTTAGAAGTCTTGACAGGAAGGATGGCAAGATTAGAAGTGAATGAAGAAACCCCTACAGATCTACCATCAAAAGATCAACAAGCCCTAAGGCAAGACTATGATTTACTGGAGTTTTCCATAAACACAACCGAGGAATTCAAGAAGGTTGTCAAGAAGACAAAGGGGGCTTGTGCAAAATTCTTTAGGAGGATTTTGATCACTTATAAGCACTGCCAGGTTGAGGCTGAACAGAGAATGGATACCTTTCTAGACCACAACCTATTTTTGGATATTTTGCAAAGAAGATATCAAGAAGATGAACAAAGGATACAACACATTAAAGCTTTGGACGAGCAAACCCTGAGGAATGAAGTGGATCATTCCGCGGTTAGTGTGCAACTGTTAGAAGACAAACTTCACCTAAGTGCAGCCAGAATAGAAGTCATAAGAAATCAGGTTAATAAATTCGAAATAAATATTTGTTTCCTTCTGAATTCGAGTGCATTGCCTCAGAGGCTTCAGCATGGAAGTATTTTTTGAATAGTCAAGCGGGACCCTCCTCTTGAGCATTTTATTCTTTTTATTGTAATATATTGTAAATTTTATAAACACTTAATGAAAGAAAAATGTGGGAGGTGAAGAGTTGGGGAGGCCTAAGAGTCATTTCGTGGGCAGCCCAAGAGTTTTGTTTTTTTTTTGGTATAAATATAGAAACTCTAGGCAAGAAGGAGGACTTTTTCCCAGTTAGATTGGAAGACATATTGTAAGAAGAACTATTTCATTTTGCAATAAATAATTACAGTTTGCCTGTTGAAGAAATCTTGGTGGAATGTTCAAATGTTATGCTATGGATTTGTTGAAGAGGAACTAATTCGTTTTCAGCTTTGTGTCCATTAACTGTGAGATTGTTCTAACTCTTTGAATCTATGTTCTTGTATGAATGATCTCTGGTTTGTTTTATGAAAATTTTCACTATGAGTAATGAATGTTGTTCATAGACAATTGGCTATCTGGTTGTTCAAATATATTTAAATGTTCATGTGTTTGAAAGAAGTATTGGCTATCTGTGATGTCTTTTTTATAATGCATGCACAAAATACATTACTCATTAATATGTGATAATCTTCCTCCCTAGGGATAGGTTAGGTAGTTGTTTTTTTTTTAATTTCTTGCTGTGTGTGTGATTTAGATGCAAGAGAGCCTAGGACGAGAGGTAAGAAACTGCACATCACATTGTGGACACTCCTTGCATTCTCAATCAATCTGCATTTTAGATAGGAATTTGCATGTCATACTTAAAACTAAAAAATACAAAAATATATACGGTGGACCAGGTCGCAACCGGTAAAACCTTCTATTTTTGTTACTTGATCTAAGGTAGCCGGACCGCAAACCAGACGGATTCCCTACACCAAACAGTCACGGGCTAGTTGGAAACGTTGACTGGGGAGAGTCCCTTACTGTTGTTTCCTGCGAATTTCCAGGCCTAAATAGTTTTTGGCGCTAGAAGGAGGGCCGCCAGTGCATGGATGGCCGAGGAAACCCATTTTCTTGAAATAACCCCACCAGTGATAATTTTGAAAGCAGTTTGTGTCCTGATCCAAATACTCAAGAGAATATGGAACATATGTTTATTGTGGACAACCAAGTGATAAATGATCTAAGGAGACATACACGAGCCTATGTAAAGAGTATTGGAGGATTACCCATCATCCTTGATTTACCCCGAAGAGAATACAAGAAGAAAGACCATCCCATCTTGGAAGATTCAGTGTTGTTTGGAGACTTGGAAGAGTTAGTAGAAGGAGCATTACAGGAAGTTGTGCAGCCTTTGAGTCAAGTAGACCCAAACACACCTTACCGTTAACCTATGCGGACTCTTGTTCCTTCACCTCCTCACTCTCCACCCAGAATCATGGTAGGTGTAAATGCAAACCAGCCTAACCCACCAAATCCACCACCGGCTTGGAAAGCCAGATCACCCTTGAAACTAACACCTCCATTGCATGCCTTAACTCAAGCTTTTGAGAAATTGCTGCCTAAGTTTGATCCTAATGAGAAGGCTGTAGTAGATGACCACTTGCAAAGTTTCTATTTGGCGATAGAAGGGTTACGGGCTGGGGAATATGAGGATGTTGTTTGTAGACTTTTCCCACATACCCTTAAAGGGGCAGCAGCATCCTGGTACTTTGGTTTTCCTGCAAACTCTATCCTAGATTGGGATACCTTTGAAAGGATTTTTAGAAACAAGTATGCAGCCCAAAAGATGCATGCAACACTAATGAAAGGTTTGGGCGCTTTAAAAAAAGAAAGGACTGAGAAGGTACACAATTTCACTCAATTATTTTCTGCTTACCTCAAGAACTTCTCTGCAAGTGATAAGCCTTCTGATAAAGTTCTGATTGAGTATTATACTTCAGCTTTAGGTCTAGAGTTGGCTATGTTCGCAAAAGCTCAAGTTAAGCCTATGTTAGTAGAGAATTATGAAGAAGCAGAAAGAGTAGAGGCTGAAAAGGAAAGTATAGAAGATTATCCCGAGCAATCTGGTGAAAAAACTGCTAGGAAAAGAACCTTAACGCTGTCCAAACCTAGAGAGGAGCAATCACATGAGGGTGAATCCACGAACCTGGGTAACACTTTTTGGCAAGCGCTTTTCGGCAAAAACAAAAAAATGTACCTCGGTCGAGGGTTTAACAAGCCCTCGACCGAGGTTTTAATATCTCGACCGAGCTTTTATCAAGCCCTCGACCGAGGTTTTTTTCAGCCCTCGGTCAAGGTATTTATTAACCCTCGATCATGGTATTAAACCCTCGACCGAGGGTTAATAAATACCTCGACCTAGGTGTTAACTCGGTCAAGGTATAGACCTCAGTCGAGGTAAATACCTCGACCGAGGTGCCTCTGTCAAAAACATTATAAA
This sequence comes from Pseudotsuga menziesii, assembly GCA_001517045.1. Lineage (NCBI taxonomy): Eukaryota > Viridiplantae > Streptophyta > Pinopsida > Pinales > Pinaceae > Pseudotsuga > Pseudotsuga menziesii. The sequence continues at coordinate 68,125 of LPNX011061333.1, read as the reverse complement.
TAGAAGCCACGGACCCATTTTGTAAATGAACATGATCATTACATAACTGAATTGTATTTAGTCGAGGAAGCACTAAATTATCAAAGACTGCAAAATATATTCATTACACTTTTCTGAATCCTTCAACAATTCATGAAAACCTGAAAATAGAACTATCCACAAAAACTTTGCCTTCAAACATTAATGACACTCCCTAAAGTCCCTGATACAAAACGAAATGGAGCCATTTTTGAGTAGTGGGATGCAACTGCAAGCAGTGAAAGATTTTAAATATTGAAAATAGAACACTCCACAAAAAAATTTGCCTTGATCTCCATAAAACTCTCTCCAAATCTCTTTTGTGGTTCGCTATTTTCAATATTTGAAAAGTTTTCACTGCTTACAGTTTGCATCCCACTACTCAATAAATGGCTCCATTCCGTTTTGTACCAGGGACTTGAGAGAAGATAAACGATCAAGGATATTTAAACTTGTATGAAAGAAGGCCTACCTAAACTATTATAAACATGCTCTAACAATCATGTGTATCTAACTCAATAAGCCAAAAACTTTAGGAGGGCTCTTCCAAATATAATGATCACAAGATTCACAACAAGTACAAAATAACCCAAGAATTATATGCAACCATGAATGATTAAAGAACAATCACATATGAAACCATTAATGAAATCATCCTTCAAGAATATTTGAAAATTTTGTTTGAAATTCCTCTGGAGTGGCCTTCACACTCCCACATTCAATTCACATTAGATACATATCTTTTACTAATATTAACCTACCTTTGTGGTCCTTCGCTGGACATTAATAAAATTATCATATCTTATCTATCTTATCTGAAATGGAAAGAAGGAAAATGATGCTCCCCTAGTGGTCCACAACTAGGGATAATTGTTTCTCATTTCACCTATCCTATAACATCAATCCCTTCAGACGTGAGGAATTGTG